>JACCGJ010016407.1:0-43478 GCA_013407085.1 Atriophallophorus winterbourni | reverse complement strand
GTTGAAGTAATCCATGAATGTGAGAAAGGTGAATGTCAAAACAACATGATTACAGTGGCCCAGGGAGCGTTAAAGGAAAGTTTATCGACCATTAACTCTTCGTTTGTATTGATGAGATACAGAAGGGATGGTGTATTTGTGCCCTGAAACATAGTATCTTCGAGAACATGATTGTATAATGGATAGGTTGTTAAAATTTCGGACAACGAGGTGACAAATGGGCGGGAGTAATGTTCAACATTGAGCCTGGGGCAGTCAAATTCGCCCATTATCGGTATTGGGGACATTCGTTTACTTAAACCATGTCGTAGTTATGACAAAATGGAGGAATCGAACAGTGGCGTATTACTGAGAGATCTATAAGCAACCGAAATCAGGAGAAGACTGTCTTGCCTGAGTGTGATGTGGCAGCAAAGAACATCAGAGTCAACCAAAGCAGGGTCAGATGATGGTTCGCAGCAAAGCAATTCGGGTCAATAGAACAGCAGTCCACCTCCTCTTGTTGTACGGTCACAGGGACGCAATGACCTATTCGGAAGGGTGAGTTCCGCATCAATAACAGTGCTGGATAACCACGTTTCGGTAACGGCTATTAGGTCTCATGAGTACAGGGAATGGCGGTAACGGAGTTCGGGATGTTTGTTCAGGAAACCAGCAGCATTTGTATAACAGAATAAAAGGCTGCGCGATTGCAGAGTATGCAGTGTTGTGAAGCGGTGTGCAGTTATTTAGCCGATCTCACTAAAACCGACTGTGAGAGTTTTTTAAAGTGGTCGTGTGAATTTCGTCAGCAGACTGATTTGTGCTGGGTGTGACTGATGGTTGCGGACGAGTTCTTTGTTTATCAACTGCAGAGCGAAGACGGACTTTTGTAGGTGCAGAGCGTTTGTTATCCTACAACAAGCGCAAAGCAGTATCAATCATACCTCTTGAAGAGAAGTTAATTTTCATAATACGGGGGCATTGCCCTTGTAGCTGGAGCACGTGGGAAGGCGTTTCAGGGCAGTCGTCGGAGTTCCGTGAACTTTGCTGTGTTCCTGTATGTAACGCCTTTGACAACAGTCGTGTAGAGTTGTCTTTGCCGATTCACAATAGTAGCCTTCTTGTTTCTCATCTGCCTTTGAAGCCAAGGAACGTCTGGAAAAAAAGAACAGGCAAATTTGTATTTTTGATAAGGTGGGCCGAGAGCAAGACCCTTTCAACCTTTTCCGGGGAGTCAAGAGTAATTCAAAGTAGACGTGGGGCATCTGACTGAGGGGAGTTTGGGCGTCTGAAAACAGGTACTAAGGAATCCGGGTCTACATCATGTTAACGTTTTTCACAGGGAGCTCGCCATTCTTACATATCATTTGGCCTGTTTGAAAGCATGGAGATACACTTACGAGCAAATTCGTACATACAATGATCAGGGATCGCGGGTTCTTGTGAATGGCTTTTGAAACTGCAGGTAGTTTCCCAGCGTTGTTTGGTTGTGGCTTCACGTGCAAAGTAGTGTGTGATTTTGTTGATCGATTCACACCCGGCAATACCAGATCATACAAAGAATTTGTGCAGGTAGGTGGGGACTCTGTTTCTAGTAGAGAATTGAGGCGTGGCATTCTGGTGCCAATAGCACATCACGGATCCGGACAAATACGTTTAGGCATAACAACGATCTGAATGGAAGAGAAATGAGAGCGATAGTCGACCAAGTTTAAACGAGTGCCCAGATTATTTTGGATGTGTGCTCGTAAACACCCGCCACAACCATGATTGATTTGTGAGGAACACAGGCATGTGCAACTGTGAATGGAAGATCAGAGTGGTCTCATCACCGATAGGTGAGAGATTTAATGCAAGTTGCATGTCTAGTCAAATGAAAAAACGTTGGACAGCAGTTTATTTCAACAAATACGAAATAATGGGAAAGAAACGCTTTTTGTGTTTCAAAAAGATTTTCCTAATGTTTGTGGTTTTTGACAAATAATGTAGTTGGATTTAGTTATTGCCTTTTGTATTATCCGCACAGATGAATATTCAAAAAACAAATTCACACCAGACGAAGAAAGCGGAGCCCGGAAAAATTAGTGGTTGAACGAAAATGTGAGTATTGTTCATTTAAGAGAATACAGAAAGTAGAGTCAAAATATGGATTACAATCAATGATGCTACAGCACTAAGTTCAGATCAGTTCAGTTCATTTGGCACAGGACTGTATATGGCTTACGAGCCTATCGAGCGTCCAGATTTCTTTCGGTGGTATGACACAGAAGAGCGTCTACTACTCCAAACAATATCTTCACAAATATCATCTGGTATGAGAGTAATCTGGAATGCAACAGAAGAACTCCCTTCACCAATAGGTGAGGAGAAACACTAGTGCGTTTTAAAGACAACATGAGAATCAAACCAACTATTCTCTCACGGATAAAAATCAAGAAATAATGGAGCCCACACAGAGTCAAGTCTATTCTTGAAACCCCCTTTTTAAGTAGAAGGAACAACTGCTTTAGGAAGTCGATTCCAGTAATTTATTACCCTCTCACTGGAGAAAAACTACGAGCATTTGTCCTGACATGTCACTTGGCCAGTTTCAATGGGTGGCCTCGAGTACTCACAATTGGCACCAGGGCATGCAATTCACTGGGATGAATAGTACTGAAACCTGACATGATTTTGAAGGTTTCAATCAGGTCCCCACGTAGCCTCCTCGTTTTTTGGGAGAAGAACTCCAGACTCAGCAATCGTTCCTGATACGATTTACCAGTTTGCCCAACAATCATACGGGTAGCTTAACGTTGAACACCTTCCAGCTTGGCAATATCTTTTTCCAAATGAGGTGACCAGCCTGGAACGCAATACTCGAGATGTGGTCTCACGACCGCTTTGTATAAATGTATGAAAACCTCTGGGGACCTGCAGGATAAAACTGATCGAAGGCTAAAAAGCTCTCTCCTAGTGTGCTGTGCAGCAGCTGCGCATTGATAAGCTCTTTTGAAGTCCCTTGAAACCTCTATACACAAGTCACGAAATTTCGGCACCCCATTTATCTCAAGTAAACCATCTAGACCAGCAACCTCTAGCTTCTTTATGTTTTTAGACGAAAGATTGCTTTTAGTGAAGTTACCTGGTAGATTTCATAAAGCAGACCACTCGATGACCTTTTTTATATCCTCAAGAAGATCCTGTTTATCCAGTGATCCGATATTCTTGACATCATCTGCTAAAATATAGCGGGGCCACATGAGCGACGTAGACAAATCATCGGTGAGAATGAGGAAAATTAGCGGTCCGAATACGGAACCTTTTGGGACTCCACTAACAAATTCCATTTTGGCCAATACATATTTCCTATCCTGACACAAAAGAATCTATTTCTCAAGAATCCTATTATCCATTTCTCCAGAATACCAGCGATACCCATATAACCAAGTTTGTCTGCAAGCAATCTGTGGTTTACCGAATCAAAAGCCTTGCAAAAGTCAAAGTAAAAAAATTCAACTTGTTGGCCTTTATCTAGCCTCATGGTGACCTTGTTGAGAAAACATAAGAGGTTTGTTAGGCACGACTTCTCTTTAAGGAAGCCGTGCTGAGCAGAGTTCAGCAACGAGTAATCAACTAGATGGTGACAGATCCTATCTCTTATAAGTTTCTACAGTATCTTACATAGGATGCTAGTAAGACTTATAGGTCTGTACTTACAAACTGAGGATCGACTGCCCCCTTTATGTATCAAGATCACATAAACCAACCTCCAAATATTCGGAATATATCCATGTTGCAAGGGAGCGTTAAAAATACGACTCACAGGATCTGCTGATATTGGCGCCAGGTTCTTTATAATTTGAGGGTGAATGTCGTCTGCGACAGCAGATTTATGGGGGTTATTCGCTGCAAGAGCAAGTTTAACCTCATCATCAGTGAAAAATAACTCCTCCAGTAAACTAACGTTATCAGGCTTTTGATGACTGGCATGTTAGGCGGATCTATTTGGCGATCAAGCCACTGTACAGCCTGAAAATGTTTGAGAAAGGCCGAAGCCTTTTCTGAATCTGAAACTATTGAAGTTCGTTTTCTCGCTAGAGGGTGCCAATCCAATCACGCGTTTTGCCTCTGGATTGAGCATAACAATAGTAACGCTTTAGGCACTGCGTTATATTGCGTGCCAACCGTGATTCAAAGTCACGTTTTGCTTTGCGTTGGTTTCTCACAGCCTTATTTCTGACCATTTTATACCTTGTCCAGGACCGTTGTGTCTGAGAAGCTTTGTAAGTTTTCCAGGCACCGTCCCTCATTTTGATCACTCGTCGCATCGCAGGTGTCCATTCCTGTGGCTTATTGCGTTGCTTGACGTGCACAAACGGTGCGAACCTATCTTGCAGGGTAGACAGGCAGTGGTTTATAAGCTGCAAGTTTGTTGCTATATCATCACCTACATATTGAGACAAGAACTTTTTAGCTTCCTCTGAGACGACTTCTCAGTCTACGCGATTGAAATTGCGCCTCAGTTTACGAGGAGGATTTTCATACCTGAATCTTAGTTGGAATCTAATCACAACGTGATCACTTTTTCCTAGTGGAGTAAGATAATCTACCTGGCGAACCATTTCTTTGCTCGAAGAAATAACGAGATCCTGGATCGAAGGTAAGCAGCCCTGGCGGAATCTTGTGGGCTCATTGACATCTTGATTCATGGCATGCATATGCGTCCATTCGATGAAGTCCTTAGACATCTTATCAGATGAACAGCACTCGTTCAGTTAAGATATATGTGTTAGGTTGAAATCGCCATCTATAAGAACCTGGGACACAAGCGTGTGCAGCAAACTGCGATTGTCAAGCAAATTTTGCAAGTCCTGAGGTCCTGATTTCTGGCTCATATTAGCACATGCTAATACCTTCGATTGTCTGTAAGATTGAACGATAAATGAGGTAAGTTGAACGTTGTGCGTGCTGAGCCTAACGCTCGATTCTGAATTTCGAAGACCTAGTCTGCGAAAGATAGCAACTCCACCTCCTTTTAGTTCACCTGGTGTATCACATCTGACCACGAAATAACAACTACAAATTGAGTCAGGAATATGGACAGTTGCACATATCCAGATTTCGGACAGTGCTATTACATGCGGTCGTAACTCATGCGCTATGATGGAGAGTTCAGACCACTTATTTCGAATTCTACATGAGTTGACATTGACATCTTGACTCATGGCATGCATATGAGTCCATTCGATGGAGTCCTTAGACATCTTATCCGATGGACAGCACTGGCCGAGATATATGTGGTATGTTAAATCGCCATCTATGAGAACCAAGCGTGTGCAGCAAACTGAGATTGCCAAGCAAACTTTGCACGTCCTGAGGTCCTGCTTGCAGGCTCATATAAGCGCATGCTATAACTATTGATTGCTCGTAAGATTGAACGATCCACACATAGTCCAGGTTGATACTCGAGCGTAATACCCGAGAAGTCAGCACGTTTTTTGGTGTGCTGCTCAAGAGAGTGGATTCGACTCGCACAGCATGAAGTTCTGCCGTACCTTGAAGGCCGCTAATCACGAGCGGTGGAATTTCAGGGACAATACGGTGATTATCGTTTTCATCCCTAGATCCATCCGTGATTTTCATACTTAACGAAGAGTCATCCTTCTCTGAAGAACAGTGCATTCTGTTATAATTTACATCATGACGTGAAATCTTTGACCTATCGGATTCCTTCTTGTCGTGGGGCACGACAACATGTTTCTCTTTGTTAGTTTCATTTAAAACAATGAAACTTGCAACAAACTGGTCACACTCAGACTGCAAGAAAAATTCAACTAAAAGTAGTCTTGGAGAGTGGCTAGATTAACTTTTGGCACCCTTTCACACGCCAAAACGATGAACACGCTTTAGTGGCGTATCTGGGCGCATACCAACCTTACGGAGCAGATTTCTTATACAACTCCGGTCGAGTGACTTACGCGTTTTGGCCTCGCGTATATAGGGTTCATCTTGATCAAGCATCAGGATGTTACGAGATTTATCTCGTATTCCATGACGAGCCGATCTAAGCTGATCCAGATCCTGGAATATCTTAGCGAGACTCGACACGACAGTTGCAAGTAAATTTGACTGAGAGTCAAATTTTCTAGTGTCTACCTCATTACGACCTGTCTGTGCCTTGTTCCTACTTTGACATGGCTTCGAAGGCTTAGAAGACGGTGTCTGTGATGTGACATTTGGCTTGGCCGCTTGATCCGGTGCCTTAACCTTTTTAGTCCCTTTGCGTGACTTTGTAGGCTTCGGATTTTCCTGACCGTAATTTCTTTGGAGTTCGTTGTTTGTACCGACGGGCTAACAGTGATACTCTCACGTACAACATCAGCAAAAGATCTATCCGCACTAACCTAAGAAGCTGTGCTGTATTGCCGAGAACGAGCATTCCAAGCCTTTTCGTAAAATGCTTCTTAGCTGCCCATTGGCACTCACTACATATCCATTGGAGCCAACGGTGAGTAACATAAACCTTATAGTGCTCGAGATGTATCCCTTAACACTTCGGATGTGCCCATCTCTTGCAAGTATTACACCCAATACCATTCAATACTTACCTGCAACAAGATTTTCTTAGGCACTTGTTGGCAATCTTAATAAAGAAAATATTTGAATAGTGATTAAAGCAAATAAATTTCACAGACGAAATAGACTTCACGTTATGATGTGTATAATGCGATAAATTGATTACCAATTTACAGCAAAATCAGAGAAAAGCAATCTGGAAATGGATTGTTAACAAGAGCGTGAGAATTACAACCAAGTTGAACGTACCGCTAGAGAATTAAAAAATCAGGAAACGCTATTTGTTTGTACGATCGTAAGGGTATGTATTCGCAGAGTTTGGAGGGCCAAGATGAAGATCGTCCAAAACGGGTTTTGAGAACGTATTTAACAGAAGTTTGGCCTCGGTCAAATGTCAATAATTCAAAAGGTCGGAATAGCAATAGGAGGAATGTTTGAGTTTCCAAGGCATTATAGCGCGCCTCATTCGCGTTTAGACTGCCACATCAAGGATTTTTGTGGCATTTGGACAGGTATGGCGTCGACCCGCGACACAGCTACCCAACACATCCTCCGGAACAGGGTCAATTGAAACCGCGTGTGTACGGACTTTCGATACTGGAATCTGGAAGAGCAACAAAATTAGCAAAGAGTTAGTGGGGTTGTGACGAAGATGCAAATAGCACAGAAAGAAGAACAAGAAAAAGAAGGAGACAACTTTATTCGTTAAAACGAATTTTCAGTTAATCAAAATAGTTTAAACACAGAATTTCAACGCGAACAAAAGGTACGTCAAACTTTGATAGGAAATTTGAGATTGCCAGTCACATTCTTCTTCTTCTTCTTCTTCTTCTTGATAGACGACAGGGGGTCAAGCCCTTGTAAGCCGCATCTCTTAATATCAGCAACCTAGTCCAGGAGAACCTCAGTTGAAGAAATCCTGTCCAGTGTTGTTCAGCTTCGCCGTGATTACAGGCAACACCTTATCCAAAAGTTGCTTGAATTGGTTTTCAGAGCTCGCTGAGATAACCTCTTCCGGAAGCGCATTCCACAAGTTAACAATTCTTGTTGAGAGCGTGAATCCCTGAGGTAGGCGTAGTGTCCTTCGCTTTTGAAGCTTTAGAGCATGGCCACGGGTTTTTGAGTCCGTCACGAGAGGGAAAAACTCGCGCAGCTCATCACCATAAGCTCCCAGTAGTATGCGACGAGTTAGCAGCAGGTCGTAGCGCACACGCCGAATACTGAGCGACATGAGGTTGAGGCGTTGAACTCTCTCCACATAAGGAATTGATTTCAATCCTTGTACTCGTTTCGTCGCCCGCCTTTGCAATTTTTCCAACTGGTCACGTTCTCCCTTAGTTTGAGGATAGGTGGCTGGCAAACCATATTCCAAAACTGGTCTCACGTATGTGGAATAAAGAATGCGAAACATTTGTGGAGTAATCACCGAAAAAGACCGACTAATAGCCCACCATGCGCGGTTTGCAGCAGCAGCTTTTCTGTTCGTATCCTCCTTCGATTTAAGCGTCCGAGTTATAATTGTACCCAGGTCACCTTCAGTATCAACCCACTTCAGTTGATGATCACCGAGGAAGTACGCACCTTCAGGCGTGCTTGGCCCCAAAAGCATCACAGCGCATTTCTGTCGGTTTACAGGAAGCTGCCATTGTACCGTCCAATCAAGCAATTTGTTCAATTCGTTCTGAAAAATGGTATTATCAGCAGAAGAGCTTACTGTACCCCAAACTTTAAGATCATCCGCGAAAAGTAGACAATTCGTATTTAATGAGTCGGAGGGTCATTAACATATACTTTGAAAAGTAACGGGCCGAGAACAGATCCTTGCGGAACCCCGGAAGTTGGACGTGTAACCTGCGATTTAACTCCGTTAACCTCGACCTGTGTATAACGGTCAACAAGGAAGTCTTCAATCCAAGTTAGAACAGGTCCCTTTACACCACGAGCACGGAGCTTGAGCAATAGACGTTGAAATGGAACACGGTCAAAAGCCTTACTGAAGTCAATGAAGGCAGTGACTACCGGGTGACCCAGATCAAGTTCAGCACACCAGTGCTCGCGAGCAGTGATCAGATTGGATGAGCATGATCGTCTTGCCGTAAAACCATGTTGAGAAGATGTTAACCGACTGGTTGTAAGGAGAAAATCTTCAATCTGTTTCTTTAGCAGTCGTTCCAGAGTCTTCACAACTACCGAAGTGAGGGTAACCGGTCGGTAGTTAGCCGGATCACTGGTTTCACCGCCCTTATACATTGGTTTGACAATGCCGTACTTCCAATCTTTAGGTAACTTACCATACCTCAGGGATAAATTGAAGATTAGCGCCAGCGGTTTATGTATGATACTCGACAATACCTTTAAAAGCATCGGGTGTATATCGTCCGGGCCAGGTGCTGAGTGTACATCGAGTCGTTCTAGCAAATACTGCACCATCTCTGGCGAGATCGAGATATCCGGCATTTCGGCGTTGCTCTCATGAAGCAGAGGAATGGGAAACGTCTCCTCTGTGTAAACCGAATTGTACTGAGCTGCGAGAAGAACTGCTTTACGTTCATCTTCATGTTCAGTCGAACCTCCCATAGATTTCAAGCAAGGTACTCGTTGAGAAGCTTTCGTTCTACGTCTCATGTACGCAAACAAGCGTTTCGGCATCGAGTTGGCTTCGTCCACCAAGCGAGTTTCATAGTTCTGCCTTTTTTCTCTTTTGAGGTAGGTGCACTTGTTGCGGATAACTTTGTAGGTTACATAGTCATCAGTGCATCCACTAGAACAAAACTTCCGCCATAACCGCTTTCTTACCTTCATGTATTTACGGATAGCGTTATCAAACCACGGCGGTCCCTTAGCGGGGGATCTTCCATTCATCCATGGGGCATTATTTTCAAGCGATCTTATTTTACCCAAAAAGTCCAACCAACAGATATCAACATTCGTAGATAGAGGGAGTGACCAGTCCATCGAGGTTGCAGCCGTGATTAGACTCGTTGTGTCTTATTTCCAGTAGTTTCTCCGGGCATGCGTACGTATTCTCGGTTGAAGACCCCGATTCCAAACAAACCATAAAGAACAGTGATCGCTGCAGCCAATGGGGGTCTCAATAGACAGATTCGTAACATCAGAGAATCTAGGTGTGACCACCAAATCCAATATCGAAGGAACTTGCCCGACGCATATCCTCGTAGGATCGTTTACATTCTGCACCAGATTCAGCTCCAAAATCGTATCTAGGAATTCTCGTTGGAACGGTTCACCCCTCGAAACTAAATCCGCCCAGTTTATATCAGGAGCATTCAGGTCTCCAAGAACGATACAGTCACCAGTGATACCATACCGTTTGATTTGATCACATAACACCGGAACGTAAGCGCCAGGTGAGCGGTAAATGACCCCAAGTGATGCAGCTCCAGAGCTAGACTTCACCTTACACCAGAGGCTTTCGGCATTTCCAGCATCATTTTGAAACCTTTCCAATACTTCCACAATCAGGTGCTCTTTGAAGTATACGGCAACGCCACCGGCAGATCTCGAAGCTACTCTGTCACTTCTGAAAAGCGTATAATGTGGTAGTGCGCACTCCATATCAGATATATCCATTGTCAACCACGATTCCGTGAGAGCAATGATATCTGGCTGTCGCTGACAGGCAATTTCACTAACCTCATCAAGTTTATTGCGTAGACTTCTCGCATTGAAAAGCAATACTCGAAATCGCTTCACAGAATGATTAACTGGGGTTGAATTGACAGCGGCTTCCAACGAATGTGCGGCCTCCTCCTCACTACCCGAAAATCCACAATATGGAGATCAACCTCGCCAGCTTCCCTGCGTGCTCGCAATTCTTGGGTAGCTGTTTTCATTTTGATTCTATCTTCAGGAGATAGGTCGCGTAGTATCTTGAATGGCTCACCCTTAAGACGATGAGCGCGTCTTAGTACCATCTGGACTTGCTCATCTGAAGCTAAAACAATTTTCAGCGTCTGCGGTTTATCCTCCTTCTTCCGGCCAAGTCGGAATGCAGAAATGATGATAACTCCTTCCTCTCCTTGATCAAAAAGCTTTGAAAAGGTTGATTGTAGGAATGTTCGCTCTTGCTGTAAGCGTATTTCAGCCATGTCCCCGGTTTGCTCAGGAACATTTACCATAATAAGGCATCTCTTCCGAGAATCCAAAAGTGGCTTCTTTGAGACCGGAGCTCTAAAAGCATTATCAGAAGTAGGTACTTCTTCCACTACATTTAGCTGAGCCTCTATTTTGCTCAATCGCCGTGACAATATTTCATAGCCCGGATCACTGTGTAGACCCTTCGACGTCACATCTGCATAAGTCTTATTCCTTCCTGACTGTTGAGCAAACGGTGTTGAAGGCGAGCAAACGTCCAGTTCCTGCACGTTCAATGGATCCTCGATACTAATACCATTTTGTAAACGGCTTATAGTCGAGGAAGCGACTGGCATGCAAGTTTTCTTCACAGATAGGTGGTGTCTATCCTCAGCTGAGGTGGGGTCAATGTTTATGTCACCTCCAACAAGCACTTTAGCGGCTTTAGTAGATGCAGCTACGATTTTATTCTGACTACTTCCGTGCTCAACACTTGATGGTGGAAGGCATATCTTACATACAGTCCGAATAACATCGCATGATATAATCTGAAGCCACTGATACGTCTCTGGCTTCATTCCTGCGCATCGAATATGCATCCATTTGAGACATATTTCACATTGTACTGCTTTTGCATTATCAGCAACCTGTTTAGCGCATACCAGACAAGAGTCGCCCGAGCGAGCAGCGGGCACCGATTCCCTTGCATCTTCGTGACAGTATGTGCTGTATTATCTACTTTTGCAGATTTTCTAGTCATAACCATGTTGAAATCCGGTGAAAATCAAATAAATACAAACCAAAGGATTCGTAAGAAGCAAAATACCACGTTGACCTTGAAATCAGTTCAGTTCAGTTCAGTTTGCACAGGACTGTATGTGGCTAACGAGCCAATCGAGCGTCCAGATTTCTTTCGGTGGTATGCCACAGAAGAGCGTCCACCACTTCAACAATATTTTCACAAATATCTTCTGGTATGAGAGTAATCTGGAAAAACTCCCCTCACCAATAGGTGAGGAGAAGCATTAGTGCGTTCCAAAGACAACATTAGGATCATACCAACTATTCCCTTACGGATAAAAATCAGGAAATAATGAAGGCCACACAGAGTCAAGTCTATTCTTGAAACCCCTACCGAAGTAGAACAAACAACTTCTTTAGGAAGTTGATTCCAGTAATTTACTACCCTCTCACTAAAGAAGAACTTACGAACATTTGACCTGACATGTCGCTTGGCCAGTTTTAATGGGTGGCCTCAAGTACCCACACTTGGCGCTAGAGCGTACAATTCACTGGGATGAATAGTAATGAAACCTGACATGATTTTGAAGGTTTCAATCAGGTCCCCACGTAGCCTCCTCCTTTTTAGTGAGAAGAGCTCTAGACTCAGCAATCGTTCCTGATACGACCTACCCGATTGCTCAACAATCATACGAGTAGCTGAACGTTGAACACCTTCCAGTTTGGCAATATCCTTTCAAAAATAAGGTGACCATGCTTGAACGCAATACTCCAGATGTGGTCTGACGACCGCCCTGTATAATGGGATGAAAACCTCTGGGGAACTGCAGGATAAAACTGAACGAAGGCTGAAAAGCTCTTTCCTAGCGCGTTGTGCAGCGGCTGCGCATTGATCAGCCCATCTAAATTCCCCCGAAACTTCTATACCTAAGTCACGAACTTTCGGCACTTCATTTATCTCCAGTATACCATCGGGACCAGCCACCTCTAGCTTCTTAATGACTTTAGACAAAAGATAGCTTTTAATGAAGTTAACTGGTAAATCCCATGTAGCAGACCACTCGATGATCTTTTCTATATCATCAAGGAGATCCTGTTCATCCACTGATCCGATAATCTTGACATCATCTGCAAAAATATAGAAGGGACACTTGAGCGACGCTGCCAAGTCATCGATGAAAATGAGGAAAAGTAGCGGTCCGAGTACGGAACCCTGTGGGACTCAACTAACAACTTTTACTTTCGACGAATTCATATTCCCTATCCTGACACGGAAGAATCTATTGCTTAAGAATCCTATTATCCATTTCTTCAGAAGACCATCGATACCCATAAAACCGAGTTTATCTGCAAGCAATCTGTGGTTTACTGAATCAAAGGCCTTACAAAAGTCCAAGTAAAAAACTTCACCTTGTTGGCCTATATCTAGCCTCAAGGTAACCTCGTTAAGAAAACATAAGAGGTTTGTTAGGCACGACTTACCTTCAAGGAAGCCGTGCTGAGCAGAGTTCAGCAACGAGTAATCAACTAGATGGCAACAGATCCTATCCCTAATAATTTTCTCCAGGATTTTACATAGGATGCTAGTAAGACTTACAGGTCTGTACTTACAAACTGAGGATCGACTGCCACCTTCATGTATCGGGATCACATTAGCCAACTTCCAAATACTCGGGATATATCCATGTTGCAAGGAAGCGTTAAACATACGACCCACAGGATCTGCTAATATTGGCGCCAGGTTCTTTATAATTTGAGGATAAATGTCGTCTGGGCCGGCAGATTTATGAGGGTTAGTTGCTGCAAGAGCAAGTTTAACCTCATCATCAGTGAAAAATAACTCCTCAAGTGGAGTAACGATATCAGGCCTTTTGATGACTGGCATGTTAGGCGGATCTATTTGGCGATCAAGCCTCTGAACAGACTGGAAATGTTGGAGAAAAGCCGAAGCATTTTGTGAATCTGAAACTATTTGAGTTCCGTTTTCCTGCTGAACGTTGCCAATATAATCGCGGGATTTGCCTTTGGATTGAACATAACTATAGTAACGCTTTGTGCACTGCTTTATATTGCGTGCCAACCGTGATTCAAAGTCACGTTTTGCTTTGCGTTGCATTCCCACAGCCTTATATCTGACGATTTTATACTTTGTCCGGGACCGTTGTGTCTGAGAAGCTTCGTAAATTTTCCAGGCACAGTCCCTCATTCTAATCATTCTTCGCATTGCAGGTGTCCACCACTGTGGCTTGTTGCGTTGCTTGACGTGCACCAACGGTGCGAACCTATCTTGCAGGGTAGACAGGCAGTGGTGTATAAGCTGCAGTTTGTTGCTATATCATCACCTACATATTGAGACAACATCTTTTTAGCTTCCTCTGAGACGACTTCCCAGTCTACGCGATTGAAATTGCGCCTCAAATTAGGAGGAGGTCTTTCATACCTGAGTCTTAGTTGGAATCTGATCACAACGTGATCACTTTTTCCTAATGGAGAGAGATAATCTACCTGTCGAACCATTTCTTCGCTTGAAGAGATAAAGAGATCCAGGATCAAAGGTAAGCAGCCCTGGCGGAATCTTGTGGGCTCATTGACATGTTGACTCATGGCATGCATATGAGTCCATTCGATGAAGTCCTCAGACATCTTATCAGATGAACAGCACTGGTTCAGCCAAGATATATGTGGTAGGTTAAAATCACCAACTATAAGAACCTGGGACCCAAGCGTGTGCAGCAAACTGAGATGGCTAAACAAATTTTGCAAGTCCTGAGGTCCTGCTTGCGGGCTCATATAAGCGCATGCTATAACCATTGATTGCTTGTAAGATTGAACGATACATGAGCTAAGTTTGACGTTGTGCGTGCTACGCCTAACACTCGATTCTGAAGTTCGAAGACCTAGTCTGAGAAACATAGCAACTCCACCCCCGTTTAGTTCATCTGGTCTATCACATCTGACCACAGAATAACTACTACAAATTGAGTCAGGAATATGGTCAGTTTCAGATAGCCAGGTTTCGGACAGTGCTATTACATGTGGTCGTAACTCTTGCGCTAGGATGGAGAGTTCAGACCATCTATTTCGGATACTACATGGGTTTCCGTATATCACTGTGGCGACGGTATCTCGCGATATATTCACACTTAGTCCAGGTTGATCCTCGGGCGTAATACCCGAGGAGTCAGCACGTTTTTTGGTGTGCTGCTTAAGAGAGTGGATTCGCCTTGCGCGGCCTGAAGTTCTGCCGTATCTTGGAGGTCACTAATCACGAGCTGTGGAATTCCAGGGACAATACGGTGATTATCGTGTTCATCCCCAGATCCATCCGTGATTTCCATACTTTACAAAGAGACATCCTTTTCTGAATAACAGCGCATTCTGTTATAATTTACATCATAACGTGAATTCTTCGAACTGTTGGATTTTTTTTGTCATCGGGCACGACAACATGTTTCCCTTTGTTAGTTTCATTCAAAGCAATGTAACTTGCAAAGAACTGGTCACGCTCAGACTGCAAGAGGAATTCAACTAAAAGTGGTCTTGGAGAGTGGCTATACTCATTTTGGTACCCTTTCACACGCCAACACGATGAACACGCCTTAGTGGCGTATCTGGGCGCGTACCAACCTTACGGAGCAGATTTTTGATACAACTCCGGTCGGGGGACTTACGCGTTTTAGCTTCGCGTATATAGGGTTCATCCTGATTAAGCACCAGGATGCTACGAGATTTATCTCGTATTCCCTGACGAGCCGATTTAAGCTGCTCCATATCTTTGGATAACTTAGCGAGGCTCGAAACGACAGTAGCAAGTAAATTTGACTGAGAGTCAAATTTTCTAGTGTCTACATGTTTACGACCTGTCTGCGCCTTGTTCCTACTTTTACGTGGCTTCGAAGGCTTGAAAGACGGGGTCTGTGATGTGACATTTGGCTTGGCCGCTTGATCCGGTGCTTTAACTTTTTTAGTCCTTTTGCGTGACTTTGTAGGCTTGGGATTTTTACTCGCCGAAATTTCTTTGGAGTTTGTTGTTTGTACCGCTGGGCTATTAGTGATGCTCTTACGTACAACTTAAGCGAAAGATCTATCAACACTAACCTTAGGAGCTGTGCTGTATTGCCGAGACCGAGCATTTTTAGCCTTTTCGGGAAATGCTTTTTTAGCTGCCCATTGGCACTCACTACATATGCATTAGAGACAACGTTGAGTAACATACACCTTATAGTGCTCGGGATGTATCCCTGAACACTTGGGATGTGCCCATCTGTTGAATGTATTACATTCAATGCCATTTAATACTCTTCGGCAACAAGATTTTTTTGAGCACTTGTTGGCAATCATAATAAAGAAAATATTTGAATATTTATTACAGCGAATAAATTTCACAGACGAAATAGACTTCGCGTTATGATGTGTATAATGCAATAAATTGATTACCAATTTACAGCAAAACCAGAAAAAGCAATCTGGAAAATGATTCTTAACAAGAGCGTGGGAAATACAACCAAGTTGAACGTACCGCGCAAATAATACAATGTTGAACCTATTGAACTTGATAAAATGAAACTTCTTGAAAAAATGATAGCCCGTCTTTCAGCTTTTGTAAACCACACACCAGACATTCATTCATTTTTACGTCTCAAGGAACTTCTCAGCTCTTTTACAACAATCAAATAACAATTCATCGAGAATCAGAAAGAATGGCCCTGAACACTATGTCAACATAGATTTGAATTATTTAGCGCAAAAAACATGATTATAATTTGATCATAACGTTTATAATTTTGATCATATTCGCCCTTTTATTCACATTGGTCCATCGAGTCCTTGACACGGTTTTAATGTGCTATTTTTAAAGGTTATTCCCTTTCACATTCTCAGTCTATATATATGGATGAGTAAACCATGTTTGTTATTATTTGAAGTGAGCTGCCATACGAACTTCTCTGAAGCCTTGGTCTTCTCTCTCAATAGTCGATTGGGCAATATCGTGGGAAGCATATCCGGGTGCATTATTAGCTTCTTATCAAGAACGTAACAGAGACCTGTTTCACTCTGAAGGCGACCAGCTTCCAAGGATCTGGTCCTCGCATACTTAAGGTCACCTTTCAATCTGAATCTATGGTGAATGACGCTTTGCAACAATGGTATCGACAAAGGCATTGTGCTCCAGCAGAAGTTCGTCTTCGCTCGGCCCTGGAAAAGCGAATTAACAGTAAACAGCGATTGAAGCCACCGCTTCCACTAAGCGGAGCGAATACGGTGCAGACGGACTCGACGAACCCAAGAAACTCACAAGAGCCGATCCAAACGGGATCGGCGGTCTGAATATTCGTATAAGTGATGCTGCTCCTAACCTCACGCGTGAAGGCTTGAACTGTCTCTACACGAACGCGCAGGGTTTACTCAGCAAACTTGCAGAACTTCGCTTGAGGCATGCTGCTCGTCATTTTGACATAATAGCTGTATCCGAAACGTGACTAAGCTCTTCGATCACTGACGCCGAGGTTTCTCTCACTGATATGTCCATTCTCAGGAACGATCGTCCAACTAAAGGGGGCGGTGTTCTTCTATACTATAATTCACGTCTTTCTTGTGAGTTTCTCCCGCAAGAGCAACTTAGCGTTGTGGACTCACTTTGGTGTCGCTTGCAACTTAAAAATAGGGACTGTGCAATTGTTGTGGTAATATATCGTCCACCGAATACTCAACTCGAAGGGAGGTTGCGCAAACATAGTTAAGAATTTCCGACCGGTAAGCTTGACTAGAGTTTTATGTAAAACCTCGGAGAGACTTATCAGGGATCGATTGTGCAGCCACCTCGTGCACCATTCATCATTGAGCACGGTTCAGCATGGCTTTCTCAAAGGAAGGTCGTGTCTCTCAAATATTTTATGCTTCTTAGATCGAGTTTCTAAGCCACTGGATGAAGGCGAACGGGTAGAGGTCTTTTACTTAGACTTTAGTAAGGCGTTCCACTCGGTTAGTCACAGGTTCCTAGGGATGAAGCTTTCGGCCAAAGGCATATCTGGTAAGCTTCACGACTGGATAACCAGTTTTATTCGTGATAGATCCTTCCAGGTCCGTGTTAGCGATACTACCTCTGAATTCGCAACAGTTACAAGTCGGGTCCCACAAGGTTCGGTATTAGGCCCAATACTCTTTCTGATCTCCATCGATGATCTGGCATCGCAGTTGTCATGTCCCTGCTACATGTTTGCTGATGATGTCAAATTCACCGGATCCAGTGATCACGGTGATTTGTTGAGAGATATTGAAAAGGTCATTAAATGGTCGCAGGATTGGGATCGACCTCTGAAACATAGTAAATGTCATCTGTTGTCTGCAGCAGTCGACAGAATCACAGTAACTGCGAATACCCGTAGGATCGACTTTCAATCTATTCAGAGGATTAAGGATTTGGGTATAGTCGTAACAGCGGACTTCAAATGGGCTGCGCAGTGTGCCACTTCATTGATGATGTCATTATTGCATCCATTCGCTTCGCCTTATCACTACCCCACTCGCACGCATTGCTGATGGGGGATTTTAACTCTCCTGAAGTTGTCGGCGAACCCAGCCGAAATACGTTTGCTGCGGATCTGAATGATTTCATCAGCAGTCATCCTTTGTACAACCACGTTAATGTTGCTACACGCTTTCGCAGTGGCGATTGTCCATCTTTACTCGATCTAGTGCTGACCAACGAGGAACTGATGGTAAAAGAAATTCATTATGAACCGCCATTAGGAAAGAGCGACCACGTCGTCCTGACATTTTTTTTCGTTTTTTACGCCGAATTCCTTGACGAGGAGGTACCCCTGTTACGGGTAGTTACGGACTACAAGGCGTTTCAAGAAATTGTCACTGCTAACAATTTCGACTTCATGTTAAATGGCGATCCTAAGCTCACCTGGTCCAGATTTGTCTCCCAGTGGCACTGTCTCCTGAAACAATCATCGACTTCCAAAACAGTCAAACGACGTATCCTACGTACTTTCATTCGTAGTAGAACTCGTAAGTGGATCTGCTGCAGAAACGCTGCTTGGAGTGAGTTCCGATCGGAAGAGTGTGCGCGAAATTGGGAAGCATATCGACAATTACGCAACCACTGTACGTCTCTAGTGCGTCAAGATAAGCTGGATTACCATAACAAGTTAACTGCACGGTTTCTGAACAACCGAAAACTGCTATACCGTCATATAAATGACAAAAGAAAAGTGAAAACTGGAATCCCCCACTGAAAATTGAAGGCGGCTCCACATCGACTTCTATGGAAGCCGCAAATACACTGAAGGATCACTACATGCCGGTATTCCAGAATTGCCAACCATCTTCGTTGAATATCACCCCACCCCACCTAGACTCTCTACTATTCTGTTCACCGCTGAACGTGTATATAAAAAGATCATGCAGCTCCGTGAAAATTCATCACCTGGAGTAGACCGGATTACACCGAAAGCATTGCGTGCGGTTGTTGTGCAACTTTGTGAACCACTTTCCATGTACTTCCAACGTCTGTTCGATATCTCCCATGTTCCCGAAGATTGGAAACAGGGGATCATAACCCCGATATATAAAGGTGGAAACCGCAGTGATCCTGTAAATTACCGCCCAGTCACTGCTTCCTGTGCTTTCCCAAAGTCAATGGAATCTAGTGTCTCCGCTTGTGTATTGTTTCATGATGGTGGCTCTACTCGCCTTACGCTTTCTTGGTAACCCACACACCACACCCTCAGGGCTGTGCTGTCCCACACAGGTTATCACATACACTGTTCATTTCTCGCGCCTTGCGCGACCCTGCCGAGTGTTTGACTACCCACACACGACGCACTATGCTTCTAGGTGTGCACGAGTCTGTAGCCCGCCTGTAAGGCACACGAAGGCAGTGTTCGCTGCGGTAGGGCTACGCAATGGGTTAGTCGACCCGTTGAATATACTTGGAATTTCTACCAAGGCTGTTGAGGCCAGCGAGTTATAGGTCAGTGAACGCAGCTTGCTTTGCACTGGCGCCAGATCCTTATTTAAACGCATCTCAAGGATTATAAAACACCTTCAGGCTGCGCGAGAATTGCGTATTATTAAAATCAACTGTTAAGGTTGCTCGGGAGCTAATAATATCGGATCAAACATCCAGAGAACTCCGTAACTAGGATAAGTGAACACAAAAATCGAATCGGAGCAGCCACCCCAATTCAGTGAATATCAAAACACTGATAAGGATTCAGCTACTAGCTGAACATGTGCGGGACACCGGTCAAAGCGTAGACTTGAAAAAGCTAGAAGTGATAAGGCGGGAATAAAACAATATCATTGTGGAACGACTTCACCTGGAGGCGGTTGAGATAACAAAGGCGGTAAGAATGTGTCAAGAAGGTGGAGGGGGCTGATATCTCCACAATCTGGCGTCCGGTCCTGCAGCGGATAAACATTAACGTGCGTAACCCCCAGTGTGCGCACCGATTACGCAATCGCGCTAATCTGTCAGCAGATGTCATTCACACCTGCCAAGACTAGAACAATTAAGGGATGATACGACACGTAGGGGTGGTGGTGCGTCAGTTTATATTGAACGCGCCTGTCCTTCTTAACGAGCGCAGAATCCACAATGGACTGTGCAGTTCTTAACAAGCGTATGATTGGTCAGGTGAATGCAATTTAAGCTTGATCCCTGTTTGTACTGACACCCTTGGTCTGACGAAGCTTCTGTGTCAGAAGCGAAACGTTAACCATAAATACTCTACAGAGGTCATTACAAAACTTTAGTTTTTTATGTTATCATGTTTTGACACATCCAACCTCTCCATTTAACCGGCTATCGATTACGTGTATACAAGGCTCAACTGACCCAAAACTCATTTGCACAACAAAATACTAGTGCGCATGAAAATTGCTCATACACCAACATTGTAAATTATTTATCATTTCTTTCACCGTGTATTTCTACCAATTAATTCAACATTCACGGATAGAAATTCCGGACTCCAATCTTGCGTACGGTTCCTCGTACTCCATGAAGTCGTTCAACCTAGGTAGACTGAAAGAAGACTACGCGTGGATAACGGGATTAACTCCAGGGACTGAGTATAGAATTGCTCTCCGATTGAACGTGGCCAATACAACCGTATTCGGAAGCATGACGCAGGTGACGACTTTTCGACGAACACCGGGTAAGTTTCCCTAATTCCCGCTGTTATAACAGGTCCGGAATCTATAATACAAAACCTACTATCTGCAACTGTATGTAGTTACAGCTGGATGCATATTCTTAACACGTAGGCGTTCTTAAATGCGAAAAATAGCATTTTCGGTTACATGTTTTCCTCGAAATCTGCGTCTGCGATCTCTAGATAATTCGCACGAGTTATCTTTGAACCGTTCCCATGTCGGATTTAGGTTGGAAATAAATCTTCTTTAAATAAGACACAAACTATTCAATCACCGAGATCCGTTTTGATAACTTTGTAGAGGATTAAGGAGTGATATCGATGAGTGCTGTTTCTGAACTTTCGGGTGAGATATTAACTCCAACTCATTTGTTCAACACTTGAACTAGAAGCTCCGGAGACTTTCGTGAACCCGTAATAATATGTGATTCGAAATGATCGCATGAGAACATTTCGAGGGAAATATCATCGGAATCATAAGGAAAAGGACAATGTGTTCCTCGAGTTCAATCAAACCAACCTAGGTTTCAGATGAATCGTTTGCAATGAAATCGATTTAAAAATCAGATCAAATTGACAACATGTTGAGGACAGTGTAGGCGTCTCTTCATCTATTGGTCATGTGCGTCAGTCCAATTTGCTCTCCCCTGTTTTCTGGGATTCGAGGGAGATTGTATTTAACGTTAGACAGACTCCAAACGGAAGGGTTCAGCGGTTCTTGTTGACCCGTCAAAATTTGCCCACCCCGTTTAACATACGACAACTTACTAAATCCGTTAATTAGATGTACTCTAAAATCCATCGTGCAGCAGACGTATTGGGTATAAAATGATGTACATCAATCTGTACATGACTTTACGCAGTTCGTCATGGTAAACATCATTTTTATTCTCAGATCTTGATGTGTCCACTCTTTACATTCAACCCTTGGGATTTTCGATGAACTCTGTGGAAGTCTACCTGCCACAAACGTTCATCAATTTCGATGAACAACTAAACTAACCCACATTTGTGATCGGACACTTCCACGAAGCGACAAGCTCCGAAGCACTCATTTTTAGCGAGATCCACCGGAATGGGACCATTGAATGGTCAACTCCCAAACATTTTGAGAAACTGGGATGTCAATTATACGGAGGATTGAATGAAAGTAAGTGAGGTTGCTTTGGTTCATCTGTGTTTGTATTAAATCCTGAGACTGAAGTCGGTCAAACTATCGCAGATTGAGAGACTGGAAGCGGGTTTATATACTGTGTAGTTTCACAGGTCTATAAGGAGATAAAAAATCGGAAAGAGTAATCAGAGTGTAGCGTGTTGTATCTCACAAACGTTAGCTACCTAATTGAACACCCAGAAGTACTGCACAATTTGAAATCGGTGCATGAGTATATGATCTGAAAATTCGCAGTCAAACATCAATAGGATAATGGACTTCTACGTAGGTTGATTTAGGCGCACAAGCATTTGCGTCGGCAGAAAAGAGTTGAACTTCTAATAGCGCGCTCGATTAAATGTCCTTTCCTTCAAGCTATTCACAACATTTATGTACATTAGAGCACACACCAAACAACAATTTTCAAGTGTCATTAATATGACAGAAAAGAATGCGTATTTAAATAAAATGTCCCGAGATTAAATACTTTAATTAGCCTAACAAAATTGGTGTTTATTACTGGGCATCGGTCCTCTATTGCCGTTTATTTACCACATGCATGATTTAGACTTAAATGGTATGACAAGCTGGTGCATTAATTTGTAGCGTCTCGTAAGTACTGTCGAATATAGCGCCCTCAAATTATAAATCAATAGAAATGTAAACCCATTGCACCGAGATAAAAGAATGAATCGCTCAAACATTTCGGATGACTTACTATAATTTGGGTGTTTACACCACAATCTTAAATTCTCAATGATGATGAAGATCAGCTGTGGCACTGTGACTAGAAGAATTTCAATCTTCTCGTATTGAAGGTTTTGTCTTAGATCCACTCAATCTCTATAAAAGAAGATATAATCCATTTGTAAGAGAAAAACACAACAGGGAACGTCATTGAGCAGCTTTAGGACCACTAACTCTATTTAGTCTCCTCACGAATCACCGTATTGACATTTGAAAATTGTCAAGTCTGCAGGTCGCATTGCCAGCAGTTGAACAACAGAAATATTTTATGATCTTTTACCGTCATCAGTTTAGTCTGTATGATTAGTTTCAGTGAGCCTTGAGACGGTGTTGAAGCAACATAAATGTTATAGTCGGGAGCCACTTCGGATAGGTTTCGCAAGACCAACCACAATGTTCAAATGAAGAATCGCGAAGGGATTCTTGATCAAGCGCTGAAGGGATTCATACTGAAACGTACAATAATATTACTTGCATCCACCGCATGTGTACATCACAACCGGGTACTGGCGGTTGTCCGTCATTTGGAAGAGACTCTTGAATACTAAATAAAAAATGTTCGCATTCTAGAAAGAATGACGCTCGGACACGCAACAAGAATTCTTATGCACTAAGCGTAATATGTATGAATGTTAGCGAGTCCAACGAAAGCCTGTTTGATAAGAAACACAAACACGATCTCGATAAATGGTCTCAACTTTGTCAACAAATGCAAATTGAGCATGTTATTCCTGGCAAATTGGGGTACCAGGAAATACCTCTTAAGCATCGGTTCAGGAAGCCGCAGAGCACGATTTCGAGCAGTGGCGTTACATTGCGTGTTCGCTTGATATTTCACATGTTGTGGTCACTGACACAGTTTTCTGGTGCCTTTTTCGCCAAAATATAAAGTAGATGGTCCGAAACCACTGAGGATTACGTTTTCAACCAATGACATGGCTGAGATTTGAAAGTCCGAATGGAAAAAGCGAAACGAAAATATCTAGACAACGTGCCTGATTATCAGGATATACTGTTCTTAAACTTACGCTTACGTGGATATATTATGCGTTGTTGGACTCCTCTCGAACTCAGCTTCTCTGGATATACCACTTCAGACAATAACGAATACTTCGCTTTGGGATTTGAAGCGAAGCGAAGTTGCAAAGCGAAGCGAATATTGTTGAATATTCGCTCGCTATCGCCATGGCGAAGGGCAAAATAAAACTTCGCTAAAACTTCGATATACTTCGCTTCGCTTAAAACGAAGTGCAATTTCAAACTTCGCCGTAAACGAATATTAGCGAAGTCTTCGCTAAAAGCGAAGTGTTCATTTTTGTACTTTAATATTTTAACCCTTTGTCTGCGGGAATTGTTTTTGATGTTGACACTTGTCGACACTCGACTAGCTCTAAAAAGAGTCCTACGAGGATCAGATGACAGACACCGCCAGACAAGTGCACTCCGATGGTGACTGAAGGTACCAACGTAAGCTACTGATCAACCGACTGCTTGTTTAATTGCTACAAGCTAATATTTGAGGTGACAACTATAGGTACCGTCAGTAGACAAAGGGTTGTACTTTTTTGTACTTTACTATTTTAAATATATTCGCGTGGGTGTGGCCAGATGCGAGGGGCGTGTGTGTTTTGATCTGCTTGGGTGTTTGCCGCTCTGCCTGGGTGCTTGCCGCATTGCCTGGGCGTTTGTTTCTTTTGCGTGCGTGGTTGGAGGTGCTCTTGGTCAACTTGGCCGCAGCCGCCCCACCATCCATTCGGATGCCGGAACCCGCTTGTCAATATCTCGAAGGTTTTCTCCAAGAGCACCATGACTTTGATCTTGATCCGGAATTGGCCTTTGGCAGCGTCGACCATTCCCAGTCCCAGTCTCAACCAGCCCTAGTTCCTCCCTATGTTAATGAGATGAATGGGTGGATGGCGTCTCCCCTGGAAAAGAAGGACATTGACGTGCTCCAGTACTGGAAGATGAAGGCCAAGAAGCTCCCTCTACTCGCCAAAGTCGCCCAGTAAGTTGTTTCAAAGTTGATGGTCACTTATTTTCCGTTGGATTATAATTTATTCTCGTTATGGCGAAGGTACCAGCACTCAGAGTAAGCAACAACTCAAAGACCAGGATGACCCCAAGGCCAACCTTGATGATGTCAAGTTTGTCGACACCAAGGAGCTCACAGCGGGACCCTACTCCCCTCTGACTGGAGGCAGCCGGACCAGTTCCTGCACCAGGTCCAGGTTTAGAACCCCGGTCTCAGAGACCGAGTCAGAGGAGGAGTCTAATTGCCTTTGAGATGAAGGTTTTGTATATTTCCGATGCCAAAGCTCATGAAAAAGTCCTCCCTCGTCAAATAAAAGTTCTTTCATGGTCAAAAAATAATTTATTTCGGAATTCGGAATTAGCGAATTATAGCAATTCATAGCAATGTTTTTCTGTCGAAAACGAAGTTTTTGGGGGACATCGAAGTTGAGCGAAGATTATTCGCTAATATTCGTTATGGCGAAGTGCGAAGCTTCGCTTCGCTTAGCCATTGCGAAGTGCACTTCGGATATTCGCTTTGATAATATTCGCCATTGCGAAGGGCAGTTAGGGCACTTCGAAAATTCGCTTCGCACTTCGCTTCGCTCCAAAAAAGTGACATTCGTTATTGTCGGTATCACTCTCGTAGCGGTATTCGATACTACGAGTAATTTGGGATTTATCGTGATTTTCCGATATTGGATCTACGCGTGCAACTCGGTTAATACTCTTCAAGTCCTCAAAGGGATTAACGTCATCGGAAAGATCTTATTCTTCGCCGTCGACTCGTCATACTTTCAACATCGTGCGATCAACTACCGAAGAGTATCATTGGATTAAATTCTGATTTTGCTCTTTTTCGTGAACACTGAATATTTTGTCGCGCACACTATATTCATCATCGATCGCTCGACAGAGCCAATGCTTGTGCACAAACCACTGAACAGTGCTGCTAATAACACTGACCGGATGACCCCGAAACGAAAACAAAGCGCACCGGGCTGCATGTGTGCGGTTTGCCGAAAGTCGGTAAGTCCTAAGGTAAAGTCTGTCACGTGTTACGATTGTTTGTCGAAAGTTCATGCTAAATGCGACAAATCGCTGACCTCGGATTTAGTATCGATTATTAATGGAGATAATTGCCCTGGTGTTTGTTATGTTTGTCTGGTTTGCAAGGCCAAATCAACACCGTCAGCCTCTGCGACGAAAACCCCTGAATATGATATTGAGACGCGTCTAAATGGAATGGAATCCAGTATAAAAAAATTAAATGAACTGATAATAAACTTTATAAAGACACCGTCGTTACCCGTCGTTACTGCCGAAGAGCCGGTAGATAATCCATCATACTCAACTTTACCACCAAACCAATCAATGGAAAAGGTTGAATTCTTGCAGCACAGCACCCAGCAGAGTGTTAAAAACGTCTTAAAGCCGAAAACGTTCACATCGAAGGCCCCGTTAGCGAAAGTTGCCTCTAAAGGAATTTCTCTTAGTGTTATCTGCACCAACGTGCCAGAGTCGACTGAGACTTTATTTTCGAATAGACATCAGAATGATTTGGCTGAATGGTTGAAACTGTGTACTGGCATTTATCTCAAAGCGATTCACCCGGTTTCGTTGATTCGCTTGAGTCGTCCTCCCAAAGCGCTACACCAAGATAAGCCGCGGTTGCTCAAGGTAGTAGTGCAAAATGAGAAGGATTTCGAAGATGGACTTCTGTCGACATACTTGCTACGAGACGACATGGAAAATACATCTCGTGTATTTGTTGATGTGCCCTGGTCGGAACGGGCAAAATCGCCACCGCAAGGTAACCCAAATAAAGCAAACGATCACAACAAGCGCACCCTTATTCTGTTAAATGTCCCAGAAGATGCCACCAGTTCAGATACAAAGTGTAAATCCAACCACGACCTACAACAGTGGAGATTTATCAGTAATGCTATCCAAACCACCAATGTAACGGTTATCGATACGTTCCGAATCCCAAAGTCATCGAATTACGAAGGTAATGGTCTGTAGCGGATAAGCCGAGCGTTACGTTAATAAGAATCGTTATAAGTGTTGCTAATTAGTGTAAGTGTATGAAATTATCTATAAATATATATAATTATATTTATGCAAGAGAATACACTATGTAACAACAGACTTGTGTTGTCCTTGTGTTGTCCACTCGGATTATTGCTAACAATGAATTTGACCCGTGTTATTTCTTCAGCGGGATAATTGCTCGTCGTAGATGGGACAAGCAGTGAATTACCGAAAAGGGAAGAAATATTCTAGGTCAGTAATCTGAAACAATTAATTAGTGGTTCGAAACCAGGCAAATTTTCAGACGTTCACGCTGTAGGAAGCGCAAGTGTGTGTTCAGTTGATTTAAACAAAACGACACACGGCATCATGATGGAAAACGTTTATGAAAATAAACTTACTTTTAGAATTATTAAGGAATTATATCAATTGGGAATAATTCCTACATAACTCCCCCCTAAAGCGGTGGCTGTGCAGCCATGCTCGACATCCATCTACGGTGTGTACCGACGGGGTCGTGCCACGGTACGGCCAGTGCGTGTGCGCGGGGTGTCCGTGTCGTCGGTTGTCACCGCTGTCCGTGAATGCAGCGGGGTTTCCACCATGGGTTGTGTTGCTGGCGTGGACGGGGGTGAAATGCTCAAGTCCTCACGCATCGGCTGCGTATCTGGAGTCGACAAAAACAGAGACGAGGGAGAAGAAACAAAGGGTACTGGCTGTGAAGGGATAGTCACAGTCGTAGGGGATCCTGGGTCTGTATTCGATTCCATGTACGCGGGCTTCAATCGGTCGATGCTGACTGAATCCGGGCGGCCGTTGCGTTCAATGACGAAGTACTTGGCACTGCGGGAGATGACTTTGAATGGGCCGTCGTATGGTGCTTCAAGGGGCCGTTTTACACGGTCTACGCGCGTGAATACGTACGGGCACGACAGAAGATAATTGTCGACGTGACTTGTACGAGAAGTTACACGGGTAGGCGGAGCACGTATTTCTCGCATGAAGGCTCGGAGCCGGGAGACATACGGAGCTGTTTCAATCGCAGTCAGGGGTGTGGAGTCCGTCAGCAGTTCGGCGGGGAGTCGCAGAGTAGTTCCGTAAACCATATCGGCTGATGTGCAACCGATATCCTCTTTTGCGGTATTGCGTATGCCGAGCAGAACCAGTGGCAGTTTGTCAACCCAGGATGCGCTGGATTCGGTGGCGACGAGCGCAGCCTTCAATTGACGATGGAATCGTTCAACGAGGCCGTTCGCAGCTGGATGGTAAGCCGTCGTCCGAAAATGTTCGCATCCCAGTAGACGATTCAGTTCTGCGAAGAGGTGGGACGTGAACTGGGCTCCGCGGTCTGTTGTGATCTGGGACGGTACACCGTAATTCGCGATCCAACCAGAGACGAAGGTGCGAGCTACGGTTTCCGCAGATGTATCCACTAGTGGGCACGCTTGGGGCCAGCGTGTGAATCTATCGATGCACGTCAAAAGATAAGTGCACCCACGGGATGAGGGTAATGGTCAAACAAGATCAATATGTACATGCCGAAAGCGTCCATCTGGAAGTGGGAATTTTCCAGGGATAGAACGGGTATGGCGATGTACCTTACTACGTTGGCAGGCAAGACACTGTTGTGCCCAACCACGAATGTCGTTCCGCATGCCATGCCAAACATAGCGGTCTGTGATGAGTTTTGTGGTTGCGCGTTTGCTCGGGTGGGATATTTCATGCAGGTGCTCGAGAATCCGTCGTCTGTAATCCTTTGGTACCAAGGGACGTGGATTTCCTGTCGATGTATCACAATGGATACGTATTCGACTGCCTGGCACTGGTAAGAGAGCAAACTGCAGGGAAGCTTCGGAAGTGATTTTTGAAAATTCCGGGTCGTCTTCTTGCAGGGCGGCGATTTCCTCTAAGTCAATCTTCGCGATCTGGGAAATAGATGCGCGTGACAGAGCATCTGCCTCGACGTTGCTGGGTCCCTCGATGTACCTTACGTCAGTGGTGAACTGCGCGAGGTAGTCCAAGTGGCGAGTTTCCCGAGGCGAGTAGCGGTCGGCGGCAGCGCTGAAAGCGTGGATCAAGGGCTTGTGGTCCGTGTAGATGGTGAAATGACGTCCTTCCAGGATGTGTCGAAAGTGCTTTACTGCGAGGTACATCGCAAGTAATTCTCGGCTGAAGGTAGAATACCTGGTTTGAGCCGGTTGCAGCTTTCGTGAAAAGAAGGAGAGTGGTGCGCACTCATCGTCAATGACTTGTTGTAGAACGGCACCAACAGCAACTTGAGAAGCGTCTGTTTTGAGCACGAGCTTCACTCTGCTGTCCGTGGAGAGATGAGCCAGCGAAGTGAGCGTGCTGAGGGATGCTTTGACTGATTGGAACGCGGCGATAGCTTCCGTTGTCATGTTGAACTTCTTTGGATTTCCCCGCAAAAGATCAGTTAACGGTCTGCATTTGTCCGCGCATTTTGGTATGAATCTGCCGTAGAAGTTAATGAATCCAAGGAATCGACGTAGCTGGCGAAGAGACGTTGGAGTTGGGTAGTCTTCAATCGCCGATATTTTCTGCGGAATGGCAGTGATTCCACGAGAATCGATTGTGTGTCCAAGAATTTCTAGGGCTGGTCGGCCGAATTGGCATTTGACCGGGTTGATTACGACGTTGTATTCCTGAAGACTTGAAAAACCAGTCGAAGGTGATCCATATGCTGCTCGTGGCTTTCACTAGCGACAAGAATATCATCGATGTACGTGAAGGTGAATGGTAGACCTCGCATGACTTGATCGATGAAGCGCTGGAAAGTTTGAGCGGCGTTTCTGAGTCCAAACGGCATGCGAAGGAATTCGTAGAGACCGAAAGGTGTAGTGACAGCAGTCTTCGGAACGTCGACGTCTGCTACTGGGATTTGATGATAGGCGCGCACAAGGTCGATTTTGGAAAAAATCTTCTTGCCGCAGGCGCTCAGGGAGAAATCCTGGATGTGAGGTATGGGATACCTATCAGGCACTGTGAGCTTGTTGAGGCCTCTGTAGTCACCACATGGTCTCCAGTCGCCAGATTTTTTTAAAACCATATGTAGAGGCGATGACCATGGGCTATTAGAGGGTCTAATTATCCCAAGTTGTAACAGTTGCTCGAATTCCGCTTTAGCAGCGGTGAGCTTGTCCGGAGACAATCGCCGCGGTCGTGCGTTCGTCGGCGGGCCGGTCGTGAGGATGTGGTGTGCGATCCCATGTTGGATGTCTGGCGTGCAGCGCGATGGCTGGCTGATAGCCGGGTAGTCTTGAAGCAGCATTGCAAACTTGTCGTCTGGTAGAGCGAGTTTCAGTCCGATCGAATTGATCGATGTCGCTTTCCCTGTGACGCGTACTGCGGATTTGTTGTCCAAAAGTTGTTTGCGCTGAACGTCGACTATTAGCCCGAACTCTGTTAAAAGGTCGGCTCCGATGATCGGCTGACGAACGTCGGCGACGATAAATGTCCATGGGAGATTTCTGCCTAAACCGAGGTTTGGCAGAAGGAGACGCTGGCCATACGTTTTGATGCGTGTGCCGTTAGCCGCTTGTAGATTGACGCCAGTTGGGTCCATGCGGGTGCTTGCACTATGACGTGGGATGACACTCACCTCCGCTCCTGTGTCAATTAGGAAACGTAGACCTGTTGGAGAATCATCAATGTAGAATAGGCGACTTACGGTGTGGCCAGCTGCAGCCGTCGCGATTACTGGCTGGCCTGCTCTTTTCCCGCCTTAGCTTGACTGGCGTTGGGGAAAGAACAGGGCTGCACACAGTGCCTGGCGTCAGCACCAAACTGTTTATGGTACTTGCAGAAACCTGTGTTGGCAGCCTGGCGCGAAGCGTTTGCGCGGTTGTTTTGGGGACGACGTTTTTGCTGTTGAGGTTTACGCTGTTGATACGTCGTCTGTACTGACATTGCAAGACGTTCGATTGCGTCCTCGATTCGAGCGAAACGTTGTTCCGTTGGGGTTTGTGGCGTGTCTTCGGTCACCACATGTACTTGGGGGTTGCTTGTTTGGCACTCATGTACCTTGTCGGCGGCGAGTGCTAATTTCTCCAGCGATGTGTCGCTTTCTTGTATGGCTACGAAAGACCTCGTGTGAGCAGGCAGGCACTTGATCCAAAAGTGCATTAGCACGTCGTCACTGACATTGTTGCCGCCAGCGAGCGTGCGCATATGCCGCAACAGTTGCGAAGGTTTTCGATCGCCCAACTCCGTTATCTGGAGAAGTTGTTGCATGCGAGTTGCGTTGGACGTGCCGAAACGTTGTAGAATGGCAGACTTCAATTTGTCGTAGGGATGGTCTAACGGTTTTGGATCCAGGACATCGATCACTTCGGATGCAACCTCCGTAGGAAGGTTGGCGGTGACCTTTGCGAACTTCATGTCCTGTGATTTGATGCGATAGCTCTCGAACTGAGCTTCGACCAAAACAAACCACACTCTCGGGTTTGACATCCCGAAAGGTGGCAATCTGACGTTAGAGTTGATAGCGGCTTCGTCGCCTGACGACATAATGAATATAAAATGCAGGTAAAAAAAATTTGAAAACGGGCTCACCAGTTTGTAGCGGATAAGCCGAGCGTTACGTTAATAAGAATCGTTATAAGTGTTGCTAATTAATGTAAGTGTATGAAATTATGTATAAATATATATAATTATATTTATGCAAGAGAATACACTATGTAACAACAGACTTGTGTTGTCCTTGTGTTGTCCACTCGGATTATTGCTAACAATGAATTTGACCCGTGTTATTTCTTCAGCGGGATAATTGCTCGTCGTAGATGGGACAAGCAGTGAATTACCGAAAAGGGAAGAAATATTCTAGGTCAGTAATCTGAAACAATTAATTAGTGGTTCGAAACCAGGCAAGTTATCAGACGTTCACGCTGTAGGAAGCGCAAGTGTGTGTTCAGTTGATTTAAACAAAACGACACACGGCATCATGATGGAAAACGTTTATGAAAATAAACTTACTTTTAGAATTATTGAGGAATTATATCAATTGGGAATAATTCCTACAGGTCCACAACCCCTTAAACTGACACTTTTGACCACCACTTGGTGAACACCGTGCTTAACAACTGGAAACAGTATCGATACAAAGTTCCACGAGAGATCAAAATTGTCGGTAAACACCTGAAAACCTGCTCTATCGAGGAAGTTGCCGGACCCGTTGGTACTGAGCACAGTGATGCCGGGACTCCTGCTCCAAAAAACGGATGTAGACCGACTCTATCGGAGTCGGTGATGTAATATACCTATTAACACGAGGCCCACCATTTTTGACACTTACTCAACTTACATGCTCAAATACTCATCATCCAACACTTTTATCAAGATCTACCATCAAATTTTCATACACCAACGCACAATGCTTGATAAATAAGTTACCCGAACTAATCGAGCTTCGTCAAAAATATTCACCACTCCTGATAGCGGTAACGGAAACTTGGTTCAATCAGCAATTAGTTGAGGAGGAAATTTCCATTCCAAACATGTTTCGTTTTCATCGTACTCGAATGGATCGTGGAGGAGGAGGTGTTGCTATTTACTATGATCAACACCTCACGTTCAGAGAAATCACGGATAATGATTTGATACTGGAAGATACACTTTGGTGTTCACTTGAATTAGCAACAGGTGAAAACTGTGTTGTTGGTGTGATTTACCGACCACCGTCAGCAGACGAAGCATACAATGCTAGTTTAATTGAGAAAACTCAGCTGGTTGTTTCCAGATATCAAAACAACGTCCTGATCATGGGTGACTTTAATCTCCCGAATCTACTAAAAAGCGAGATTCCACCGGTCAACTCTCTTGATCATCTATTCTACAAAATGTTCAACGAAATTCCTTTATTCAACCACATCTCAAGCAGCACTCGCTTCAGAGGCACAAACACACCGTCCATTATCGATCTTGTTTTGACTAGCGAGGAAAATGTCATCGAGGATATCCGTTATGAAGCACCTCTTGGAAAGAGTGTATAAAACATTTGTGTTGTTTTTATGAATTCCCTATATTTTTAACCTGTGGTTACTGTAAAGTATTTACTTTTTGGACCATTAAAACTTTGAATAACTTTGAATGAGGATAACACGGCGGTTGTTTATGAGGACTATAGGCGCTTGATGGACTTGGATGGTTAAGCTCAACGAAAGTTGGTTTTAGACGATCAATAGAAACCGAGTGACATCGTCCATTCATATCCAAGACGACGTGTTTTGTTTTGCGCTCGATAACTCTGTATGGTCTATGAAATGATTGGTGTAGTGTTTTATAAACAGATTCACATCACACAAAATCATACGTATCGAGATAATGTGATATATGTTGGTGATTACTGTGACGTCGAGGAGGCGCAAAATCGCAAGCGATTTATGTAATCTGCTGTTCAAGTATGGATAATATTGTTGCAAAAGGACATGGCTTTGCTGCAACGTGTATAACACCGCGCTACAACTGTAGACCGGACTATACAACAGGTCATTCGAGGAGGGGATTGCAACTCAGAACAACTTTGACTTTTCGTACCGTGGTGTCATCGGTGACTTGATCCTGCTGTTCAACACTCTGCATTCAGTGGGTCACCCACCTGAACACCTGTTTCTTCGGCAAGAAGCACGTAATAACAGAGCTCAGGGCTAAATGTTAATTATTCCACACTCTCAATCAAACTGTCGAAGGTTCTTCTCTGCTGTACGAGTTTGTTTTGTATGGAACTCTCTGTCCTCAACATATCATTTGTGCATCATATCATCGTATCATCATCAATAGTAATTATGCTGTTCTGGTTGTTTCTGTCAAGTTGGAAATATTTCCTTTTATGTGTTTTTAACGGACTGGAGACCTAAGACAGCTGTTCAAAAGAACATCTGTTTGTGTAGTATGGCAAAATCTGAGTTCACAAATTAGTTATCATATGCCGGATTCTAACTTAAACATCGAGAGATGATTCAGAATTATTCTAACTATTGTCAACCATGTTCCGTCAGAAGTAAGATGGAAAATTATCCCAAAAATCTACATTATGGCGTCAAAATATGCTCGCTGGAGCATTCAATAATGACAGTGACGTCAGTTGAATTACTATCTCACAGGTTAGCTTATTCTGTATCATAAAGTGTGCTTTCAACTTATAGAAACAAACAGATTGACGCTTAACAACATCTTCAATGCCTGACAATAAAATGAGCTTTGGAAGATCGGTAAATGTGATGCCAAGATTTGATTTCAATATAAAGATCATCGTGGTATAACTGTGATAAACTGCGCTGGCTAACTTAAATTCCTATAATTTATAGAGCATCTTGAGAACATTATTTATAGTTGACCAAATTCAAATTCAAATTCGAATTCCAAGATTAATGGTTGAAAAAGTTAAGACTTTACAACACCGCAGGATGACGGTATCAATAAAACATGAAAAAATACAATAGTATAAAAGCAATAGAGAATATCAAATGTAAGGCTCACGAATGTTATTCTTTTGCATATGTAAGTCCAATTTCACTTTAAACGCCGCCAGGCAAGGAGAGTCCACCACATGTTGGGGTAGGGAATTCCAAAGAAATATAGCACGACAGTCAATACGGGAAGTCAAACGTAAAGTTAAGCTTGCCCAGGATCAAAACCGAAATTCAGCAAACGGATAGTACTGATCAACCTACGCCAAGTGTCACAGTTCAATTGGAACCTCATGCGCCACTTCAAAAAAACGTGAGCATTCCGACTCTGACAGAGTCGGACCCCCAATAACCTCTCGTGATATGAACACTACAAACTTTATTGATTGTTTATATACAAACACACAAAGTCTCTCTAGCAAACTGCTAAACCAAACAGCTTACACCCCGTCATTACTCATAAAAAACACAATTAAGTGCATCTATACGAACGCAAACAGCCTGATCAATAAGCTGCACGAACTCTCCGAGATTTGTGATGAAACGAACCCAGACATAGTTGCCATAACAGAAACGTGGTTCACTACCTCGTTTTCTGATCTAGAACTCTCTTTACCAAGCATGACTTTATTTCGACGTGACCGTTTGAGTGATGGCGGAGGAGCAGCACTCTACTGCAAACAATCATTTATTTGCAGAGTTATGGATGACCAAAATCTGGATATACCCGACACGCTTTGGTGTTCTATAACTCTTACTTCTGGTGACCAGTGCGTTATTGGAGTGATTTACCGTTCTCCAACCGCGAACCTCGACCTGAACAATAAACTGATTACTGCTTTGCAATATGTAACAACGCGATATAACACTCAAATTTTGATAATGGGAGACTTCAACCTTCCTCAGCTATATAACCGTGATGATCATCCACCAGAGACATTTGAACACGAACTTCGAGCAGTCTTGGATTACACACCCCTCTATAACCACGTTAAAGGATTTACTCGTATGAGGGGAGCTGACAGGCCGTCTACCTTGGACTTGATACTTACATCTGATCCTACCGCTGTAGAAACTATCATCTATAAACCGCCGATCGGACGGAGCGACCACGTTGTCCTAGAATTCTACTACGTTTGTAGTGCTAGGCGCAAATTTGACGGAATGAAATGCTTCAGAAAGGTAAACTACCGTACCCTTTGTGCAGAGCTTCAAAGCATTAGTCTCATACAGTTGGATTATTCCGATTCAGACAGTCATTGGCGCTCTCTCCTACAACACCTGAAACTTATATTAGAGAAACATTCAAACCTCGTCCCGAAGAAAAATCCTCGACGTAACAAATTTAAGCTACGTAGCAGGACCAAAAAGTGGATGAAACAAAGGGCAGTAGCGTGGGAGTTTCACAAGCTACCAACACAGCTGATTCTTGGGCACAATTTACACGACTGAGAAACAAAGTTATCAGCTTAATTCGAGATGATAAACAAGAGTTCCAATCGAAATTGATTACTCAGATGCACCAGAATCCGAAGCTCTTGTATAGACTTGTAAACGATAGAACAAATATTAAACCAGGAGTCTTTGCCCTGAAAACTTCGTCCGGCTTCACAGAATCCGTTGAACAAACCGCTGATTTGTTAGCAGACTTTTATGCTGGAGTATTTGCACCGAAATCCGCAGAGCACGAACAGGAACCAAGCATTCGATATGATCGTCCCACTCTGAGTGAAATAATAATTACTCCGATGGTGGTTGCGCAGCACTTAAGAAAGTTAAACGCAAAGAAATCTCCGGGACCAGACGAAATTTCACCGAAGCTCCTCAAAAGCTGTCATGCGCAGCTCTCGGGACCTTTATCTCGTCTGTTTAGCGAATTGCTTCAAGTCGGAATGGTACCAATTGATTGGAAGCTGGGAATAATTACACCAATTTACAAAAGTGGATGCCGTTCTGAAGTAAAAAATTACAGGCCTGTGACATTGCTGTCTTCGGTTTCGAAGGTTTTTTGAGCGCATAATCACTGCAGAAGTAGTGCGCCACCTGGAATCGAACGGACTCTTGACAATTGCCCAGCACGAATTTCGCAGAAACCGCTCTTGTCTAACTAATTTGCTGACATGTTTGGACGACTGGACTAGTGTAGTGGACGCCGGAGGCAGTATTCATGCATGCTACTTAGACATTTCTAAAGCTTTTGACAGAGTTGATCACAACTTACTGCTGAACAAGCTAAAGAAACACGGTATTGCTGGAGGACTGTACGACTTGCTGCGAGACTATCTCAGCAAAAGACATATACGGGTTCGAGTTGACGGTATACTATCGAAGGAAATCGACGTCACTAGCGGTGTTCCACAGGGATCCGTGCTCGGACCGATACTGTTTCTGATCTATATGAATGACCTGCCAACACCACGCGGCAGTAAGATGGTTCTGTTCGCAGATGACATAAAAATATGGAAAAAAATCAGCACTGCCGAGGATTGCAGTGTGCTTCAAAGTGACTTGGATGCTGTGCAAATGTGGTTATCTGAAAATAACCTACCGCTAAACATGCAGAAGTCTCAAATCATGCACATTGGTCGTGTGCTAAGCTTTTCTCATTCATACAAGCTTGGCAACATTATCCTGGAGTACACCAAACAAGAAAAAGACCTGGGTGTCTGGATTTGCGGTAGCCTGAAAAATGGTCTACAATGCGAAGCCGTTTACAAACGCGCGTCTCGTATGCTCGGTGTGTTGAGGCGGATATTCGGACGTTTTTCCCAGAGATGTTTTTCTCTGATGATGAACACGTACATACACCCGCTTACTGATTACGCTTCACAAGCCTGGACTCCATGGCTTCAAAAAGACATTTCACTATTGGATCGCATACACCACAGAGCCTCAAAGCTGGTCATTGGGCTCGAAAACCTACCATTCGCTGACCGGCTAAGTAAACTGAAGCTGACGACGTTTGCACAAAGGAGACTGCGAGCCGACCTCCTCCTCACATTCAAAATCCTTAACAGTGTTTCCCACCCTTTGGATATACTATTTCACCGACGAACATCCAGCAACAACCGCGGTCACAACTGCAAGTTGGAAATACCCCACTCCAATCAGAACTGCCGCAGGTATTTTTATTCTGTGCGTATTTGTTTCGCTTGGAATTCCCTGCCAGCCGATTTGGTAAGCTCAAACACTTTTTCTATATTTAAATTAAAACTAGACGATTTCCTGAGAGCCAATCCAAATTATGCCCCGAACTATTTATAATCTATCGTTACCAGAATTATTTTGATTTTGACATTTTTCTATACACATATACACTTGTACCTATAGTTCAACTGCATGGTTATTGTAAAGTAATTGCTTTTTCAACCATAAAATCTTGAATCTTGAATCTTTGGACGTAAAGGGATAAGGTATGTTCGCGTGTCACTTTCCCATCACACTCATCAAGCAAGTGTTTTAGTGGATGTCCTTCGGTAGACACAATTCTATAAGTCAGAATAATATCGCGTCGTATCCTACTTTGGGTAAAGTCGCATAGACCCAGACGTCGCAACATTTCGGTATACGGAACATTGCGATGACCCATTACTAACTTTGTTGCTCTATGATAGATTTTATCGAAGAGAGCAATATCCTTTCGCCGCCAAGGAGCTAAGACCTCTACCGCATAGACCATCGTAGGGCGAAGGTTGACATTCATTATCATTGGTAACGTTACCAAAGAGAATCTTCCAAATATTCTTCGAAAGATACCCAAAAATCAGTTTGCCCGTCGATATGTGTTCCGGCAGTGAGCTGTGCTCTTCAGGTTCCCGCTAATCCACACCCCAAGATCTTTTTCAAACGAGCTCCATGCTAGGTATCCAGTTCCCAATCGATATGACCAAGGAACATTCTTGTCAAGATGGAGCATCTTACATGTCTGTATGTTGAATGACACTTTTTCATTTTTACATGATTGCTTCGATAGATTGTTCCTCCGACGTTAACACCGAATCCAAGACAGAGGGGCGGTCAGAACCTTTCCTTTGGGTGCATTCGTGAACATGGTTGTATAACGGGATTGAATCTAGTACCTCTCTAAATCGATATTCTGGTGTTTGTGGGAAGTGATCGTCCCTGAGATAAAGGGTGGACAGATTAAAATCACCCATAATAAGTGTCGTTGCTTGCTGTGTGCGAGTCAAGCGCTGAAGCACTTGGATCAACCTTTCGTTGTACGATACCGTGGATGAAGAGGACCGGTAGACCACACCAATAATGCAGACTTCACCAGACATCAGTGTTAAAGTGAACCAAATTGTATCCTCGAGCATGAATTCTGACTTGTCTATTGGATGGCACTGGAGTCTATTATGGTAATAAAGAGCAACGCCACCACCGCTTCTCTCTCGATCGTTTCTTATCAAATTCATATTTGGAATTGATATCTCCGATTCAATCAATTGGGAAGAATACCATGTTTCTGTACTGGCGATAATGTCAGGTGAGTAGCGCGAACATATCCGGTTTTCTAAATTGCCAAACACAATATCCGAATTAAACCAAATAATTCCAAACGTCGTCTTAGTAGCAGCGACAGACTGGCTCGAACCCAAAATCACGATAATTACCACAGCCAACACAATTGAGCAGACAATACGCAGTTAAAGATCATGTATGTTACCAGTTGTTAGGAAGTATCGTTTCATACTTGAATAATTTGATTTGGATGTACTGTTAATCATATCCATTTTCGGTCCGAGTGACACTGATGAATTCTTATGAGCCCCTAGTACACCCGGTTGTACTGAATTACTTCACGATGCGTTGAATAGAGTAATAGGTAAACCAATTAATTAATAATAGTATCTTTATATAGAATTATCTATCAATTTTACTCATTTAGACAGAAGGCAATCACAACCATATCCGAATAAATCGAAAACTTACGCCGCTATCGACGAGGTGAGGACTGACTGTATGTGCAACAACGTCAATCTCACCTCAAAATGAATAAATCTGAAACAATCAGTGTCATTTGCGCTGTCTGAGGAGTCTGGCGACCGGAAGAATTACCGTGCCATGGCATGCGAAGGAGGTAAGGCATATCACACGATATTGAGCAACCCTAACTTAAACTCGATTTGGTCTCATCCAGTAATTTCATATTTTCAGGCATTATTCCGGCGAAGCATTCGGGAGCGTCGACAATATGTTTGCCTCAAAGATGAAAGATGCACGGAGAATAAAAATACTAGGAACAAATGTCGCGCATGTTGACTCGCTAAATGCTTCGAAGCAGGCATTTCGGCTAGTAAGATGTTGTTTAAATTATCTCTCATAGTGCACAAGCATTTCAACGACGTTAAGTCAGAATCATGTACGAGTATTCGCTCACATGTCAGCACTGCGATAGCCTTGGAAACGGCAAACTCTGAAACACTCATCTTCATCTGAGTCCAATTCATCCGATTGAATGCGAAGCTTAATTAGCAACTTTTATTTATTACAAGATTCCGTCAAGTCTCTAACACAATGGTATCCCATGCATTTTCCATTGTTGGTGCGAACACATTGTCGACGCGTTCGAATGCATCACCGGAAACATTCAGCGAGTCAACATGCGCGACATTTGTTCCGACTATTTTTATTCTCCATTCATCTTCTACTTTTAACGCAAACATATTGTCGATGCTCTTGAATAATTCGCCGGATGAAAGCCTTAAAGTTTGAAATTATTTAATGACACCAAATCGAATTTATGTTACGGTTACTTAATATCGTCGGACATACCTTGCCTCCTTCGCATGCCATAGCACCGTAATGTCTTTCTTGAGCCCAGTCTACTCTGACAGCACAAATGACACTGCTGGTTGCCGATTTATTCATTCTTAGGTGAGCTAGACGTTGTTGCACATAGCGTCGTTCCTCGCCCCGTCGAGCGTGCGAGGCATGCTTCGATTGATTCTGAAATTGTTGCGGTTGGTCCTGACAAAGTGACTAAAGATTATAGATAATTCAATACATCGATACTAATTATATTTAAGGGGATTATCAATTTCTATATTCATAGCATCCCTAAGCCATCCAATACTATGGGCTCACACCAATTCATTAACGTCACTAGAACCGATTATGGTTGTGATGAACAGTCTACCACAATCAAATTATTAAATTATGAAACAATACTTCTCAAATAATGGTAGTTCACATGATCGGAAATTACAAATTATCTACTCCATTGTTCTGGCCGTAGTAATTATCTTGAATTTGTTCAGTCAGTGCCTGTGGCTGGTACGAAGACGACGGTTGGCGCTATGGTGTTAGCATATTGTGTTTGTGAATTTGAAGGTTATATACATCAGTCACAAACTAACCAGAATATGAAGGTTGTGGTTGTAACGTCCGCCCATTATAATTGTTGATTCTACTCAGTCGTTGGTATGTTGGTGAGGCATTGCTGAGACATTTAATGATTTAGATCAAACTGAAGTCTTTCAGACTTTTAGGAAGATAAAAAATTGCATTATTTTTCATGTTTCACAGGTCTAAACTTCCGTAACATCTTTCGCTCACGAGTCTTCTTATCTAGGTTAGCACAATCATCCACAAACACATCTTTGTATCTTCGGTCACAGGACTCGAATGTCACGGCCTCATTTGGCTGTGAATGAACTTCGTCAATGTTTTGCAGTAATCTGTCAATTGGTTGTTAATAACTTGGACTGTTGATTGTTTGGAATGCCATTCGCTGTATCAACTCTTCCGAAATCTGCTTGTGTTGAATAAGTAATTCTTGTACGAATTCTGTTGGTACTGACATCGTTTGATACGTTGGAAAAATGTTCATCACTCCGTCGCCAATTGTTATATCTGTAATGCGCCACTACTAGCTCAGCCTTGGTTTCGACAGAAAACAACCGTAAGTGAACTCGCGTATTGACCGAATGAATGAATAACACCAAGTTTGTACAGTGAACAAAAATCACAATCTGCACTTACGATCGATCTCGATTGATGATTAATCGAAAGTTTGTTCACTAACTATACTACAGATTTTGAATTAGATCGATGTTTGTTTGAGTAACTTTCAATCAGGAAAGACTCTTTGACGGGGTGTAATGCGTTATCCATTTCAGTAGATTTCGCTTTCTTCGGACCGTCATTGGAAAGCGCGACGTGGCATATACTCCTTTTTGGCGATTCCCAGTTTTCTAAAGCCTATTTGAGTGGCGCTGCCTTGTTGAAGTCGGCCGTGAATGATATTGCAAATCGCGCAGTTAGATTAGGGGCGCACATGCGAGTGACGTCTATCGTTGGTTTAGCAGACATATGTCATTCACACCTGCCAAGACTAAAACAATTGAGGGATTATACGGCACGTAGGAGTGGTGGTGCGGCCGTTGATATTGATCGAGCCTGTCTGTTTTGACGAGCGCTGTCCACATCATGGATTGTGCAGTTCTCAACTGCTAAGGATTGGTCAGGTGAACGAAATTTAAGCTTGAACTCTGTTCGTGCTGACACCCTTGTTTTAACGAAGCTTTTGACTCAGAAGCTCGAAGATTCATTACAAACTTTCTTTTCTCCTAATCAATCAGATTGACATGCGTTCGACCTCCAATTTGATCGAGACTTAATATTTCACTCGAAACAATTATACGCCCAATAGCCAGGAAGAAAAATGATTCTTACAGACCCGCAACAAGAATAATTTTTGTGTGAACCTTGCAAGAGCTATTCTTGTCTTGTAGTCAAAATTGCAGTGAATTGGAATAAATGAGTCCGCTCAATTTTTATTCGTTATAAACATCCCGCACTGGGGGTGACAAGTTAAATGTATGCGGACAGATTAGCGAAGATGAAGTGTGCCTCCGATGCATCCAATAATTAGTTTAGGATATTTAACAATGTCCGATTCAGGTAACAATACATATTGAAACTGAAAACACTGAAAGTAAAAACTCTACTAAAATAAATACGACATTTTTGTAACAGGAAGCTTTTTTTACACAAGCAGCTTGATGGATTGAATGAATGAACGTGTTTGTGGAGGTTTTTTCAAAGGTAATGTCACACCCTTTGAATGAGCACAAATTAAAGATTAGGATTCAAATAAATTGTGATTGGAATAATACAAATAAATGCTCTAAATGGACATCAATGTTTCGTCACCTCAACAATGTGACAAGTGATTCATTTTGCAGCAAACACCAAACAATCTATTCACGAATCGGAATCAAAGGCGATGATTCCATCGATGAGTAGCTTTAACAAATGCTGATGTGGTTTGTTTATCTATTATACTATCAATAACAGTAGCACATAAACCAGGCTTCTTCGATAAACGGTTCACAGTTTAGGTGTGAATAATGCTGAGAGCTGTCATTTAAGAGAGACTTAGTTGTTGGTATCGCTCAATATGTTAGCCTACTTACTGCATTGCTTACATGCTTATTACTAGCGGAAAACGGCTTTTGATCAGCAATTATTGCCTCCATGTGATGAAGAAATTTGAAAGTAGTTCTTTTTTCGAATATTGAATTTCCAAGTAGTACATTAGAAGCGATTCGTCAAAATGAACAACGCAAAATGTGTTCAAATTTATGGAGCAACCATTTTCGAATTCAAAGTATTGTGAAAGTTAATCTCGGATTCATTACACACGCATATCTTCCGAGTAGAATCTCATAACATCAAAGCCACTCTGGTTAAATAGAAAACAATCGCATGGTGCTGATAAAATAACACCGTTCATCATTAAACCATCCATGTTCTATTCTCACCGCTCCCTGAAAATTTCAGCATGTCAATGAGTTGTAGGAAGGTCCCTAATACCTGGATAAGTGGATTAATAACTCCGATATACAAAGGCGAGAACTGATCCGATGTGCCCAATTACTTAACAATCACATTATTGACAGAGATCCCAATTTTCTCGAACGATTTGTCGCTGATGAACTTATCAAACAACTGGAACTAATTAAGCTTCTTTCCATCGTACTGCAAGGATTTAAAAAAGAAACTCATATAATATTCGCTAAACTTCGCCATACTTCGATATTATTCGCTATACTTAGATATATTATTTTCTATTCTTAGATGTAGTATTGCTATACTTTGCTATAGTATTGCTACACTTCGAAATAGTAGTTCAACTTTTGACCCATGGGCCGCTTGGTACCTAATACAAAATACTCAACCTGTCTCATTTTATTTTAGGATGGTCTACGTCATCCCGGCTACCTCGGCCTCATCAGAGAGGGTCTTCTAGGAAGCTGGACTCGTAATCAACCGCAAGGTAAACGAAAAAGGGGACGGCACAAGGAAACTTGGCGCAAAACTTTGGAACGCGAACTACATGCACAAGGATTCACGGTGCAGACGGCAACGGAAGCAGCGGCAGACTGAAACCACTGGCGTCACGTTGTCTTCGCCTCATGTGCCACCTGGCACGGAGATGACTGAGTGAATGAATGAATGCACTACGTGAAGACGTTTCGGTCTAAGATGATGTCAATCCAATGCTTCACGAAAACATTTAAGATTCAGCTAGATGTTTTTATTAAACATGATTCATGG
>JACCGJ010016406.1:0-39857 GCA_013407085.1 Atriophallophorus winterbourni | reverse complement strand
TTTTGAGTGTCATTTTTGATCGGTAAAATTTAGACGAGGTTTTTGGTTGTCATCGAATTTATTTGGATTTTGAATAGCTTTGTCTGGAGCATTTTGGCTCCATTTGTTTTGATTGTTACGATTCAGTACAGTTGAGTACCGCACTAAATCTGAAGGTCGTTTGAATTTGTCGAATTACTTTTGGGTGGTCTACGCGTTGCTCACATCTCGAACGTGACAAGCTGTACAGAAGTGCTGCACAATCTCACATCTGTACATCTGACATGATGAATACAAGGAATTTGTTTGGGGCGGGATATTTGCGCCGAGGGTTATTTTTCCACATAAATGAGTTCCAATAAACGGAGGCTCTCAAACATCATATGAACATGCGTATTAATTCACGGTAAGTATTCCAATGGACTATACGTGATATTACTTGATTATGTGTCACTTCTTTTTTCATAAATAAATAGTAATTGTGAGGCGATGTACTTTTGTCACCGCAAAATAATCGAATTTTGATTCTTGCACGTCAGCTATACAACGCGAGACTGATTCATAATCAAAATGACGAGAAAGTATTCCTATATAGAGATGTAGAAGTGGTACAAAAACTAGCGTTGCATAATGAAAACTAACTAAAAATATGCGCTCTAAAAAATCATGAGGTGTCTATTGCCATTAATAGAGAAATTATACTTCGAGAAACATACTGTGGCTATATTTGGTCAGGGGTGCGGTAGGATAGATTCAAATTAAAGTTCAATTAGAGCAAGAACAGTAAAAATGCAGGAAAATGAATCCCCGGTAGAATAGAAAGGAAATGGATTACCTGATCGGCAAGAATGAGGGCTCCAGCTTCCAGAGCAAAGCCACCGCCAGATTTAGAATTCTCCCGGATCGTGCTCACTGTTAATCCGGCACCGGAGGCTGTGTTCCCGGAAACGTAGATGACACGAGGTGACAGATTCGCAGCAGCGCGAAGCATTTGACTTTTGCCGATACCAGGATCACCTGCAAATGGGGTTTTCCGCTACAGTTTGATCGTGAATTAGACAAAAAGATACCAACTTGTTAATTAATGTAATCCGCGTGAATTTCAGTCAGCCACTTGGAAGTGATAACATGGTTGGGGGCGAGTAACGCGATAGAGGCCATAAATGAATATATTGAATAAGCGTTATGTGGAATTATTTAGTTGCAGCTTAGAAACTTGCATTGTAATTACATCACTAGACTCATGGTAAATGGACGATGAACGCTACTCAAATGTGCCGGTGGGGAGAAGGATTAATAAACTCTAAATTATGATCGGTCAAACAGCGGAAGGTAGCCCAGGTTGTAAGGCATGGAACTACAATGGTGAATGACATCAGATTTCACATTGTCAGCCGCGATTTAACTCTAAAACACCATTAACCGTGTATCAAGCCATGAATTTATTCATTCTTGAATAAGGAGTGAAATATTTGCTACACGTGTTGGATCGCGAGCACTCTTGCTTGGTAGAAGTTCGAGTCCTGCGAACCCCCAAAGTATTGAAAGCTACGATTAGATAATCGATCGAGAAATAGAAAAGAAACGGCACCCAGATGGAGATAAGGAACAAGGGTGATAACCGTCTGTATACCCGAACCCTGCCAGAAGTTTGCAATTCATTGCTGTCTTTGCATTTTTGGGTGCGCCACGTATTAACAGACAGGCACGGAAGTTCGCTGCAAATTGAATCGAATGCCGCCCGGATGTTTAGTAATAACACGATAATTCGATACCGAAAACCATGACGTTGCTCAAATAACCGAAGACCTGTGAAGGTTTGATCTATACAACCTTAACAGAGAAGAAATTTAGTCCGTTTCTCAAGAAGCTGTCCTTCGAAATTCATAGTTGATCGGTTATGTAAGATTGAAGTCGACATTTCACGAGCCACTAAAACGAGACTGATACCACCAAAGATTTTTTTAGAAAACCGGTGTATTATTGGTTCTCATCGATGGATCAGAACGCATGTCTTGGCGCATATGTTAGAAAAAAACGCTTGAACTTTAAATATTAGATTTCAACCGCCATCATTAAACGATGAAGGTACTAAGTTATTAGTACCTGATGCCTCGTGACGCTCAAGGCTCCGAATTTGAGATAGATCTCATTGCGAACCTAAAGAGAAAATCCCGAAGTGGAATTGTGTTGTTCATGCGCCATTGCATGTTACAAACCGAGGAATCATCTAGCTCACTCATCACCACGCGGATGCCTAACCGCCCGTTCCTATAACTCTAATGAGTCTACATCCGCGGCAAATTCGAGATCCGTAGACTGAGCACTTCGCAGTAGGAAAAGAACATATCCATGTGCCTTTCGAAATACCCGGGAAGCAAATGCGTAACAGTAGCACATGCACTGTTAAGGCGACTCTCTGAATGTCATCGTTTCGGATATGGATAAAGGCGTTTTGATCTTCTTTCAGAACACAACTGCAATAGAAGTTATTCTTGCTAATGAGTAATTCGGCGTGAACAGCGGTAATGCTAGTGGTGATGTAAGTACCAGCTCAATCAACGATATTCTTTTTAACTTTATTCGATTTTGGGACCTGTTGATCGAATAACGTGGAACATTATCAGTATTGCTTGTTACTTCTATTTGTTCGAAAAGTTCAGTAGTGTGCTTCGAAATTCAATGAGACCTTGAAGCGTCACAGTGCTCCAAATGGCTAACATTGCGCTGTCCAGGATAAGCCTCGTTATTACCTTTCATGTTGGTGTCGTTGTAGCACACAGAGGAATGGAGAGGGTTTTGTTGACGTTGACTCGATGATTTTTGGACTAGAGGCCGAGAAAACCTTTTGATGAATGAGAATGATGAAAAATGCTTGAATCGCGAAAGAGCACGCTCAAAATCCACGTAGGTATTACAATAAAATTGAGAATAATCAACGTAACTTGTTTAAAAAGATGAATGACAATATATTCAACTGGAGCCAAAGGCTGGTTTTCACGCGGCGGGTACCAGGTTGAAAATCGGCGCTTTAATTTTCAAACAACTGAGATTGCACTTAAAAATACAGGGCTCGTTTGCTATTTAACTTGGCTAAAACATGCAGCATTGAGAGCTAAGACATGAGCACAAATATGGAGTTCCGAAATAGGGAAACACGAGTATCCTAAGGATGTGGGTTCTAGTATGTGGGTCACAAAGAGAAAAAGCTCTAACGAAGGTGAGATAATGGGGAGAAATATTTTGAAGGCGCGGACAGTAGCAGTAGCATTTTTATTATCTGTCCAGTCGTATGCTAGATAAGATCTGTTTTACGCGGTGGTCGAGGCACTATAGTCGATGCAATAGTCATGGTCACATAAATCTGGACAGGATTTGAAAAACATTATACACGGATGTGCAATCGTATCGTACCTCAGCGATGTGCATCTCACACTGTGATTAATTGATTTGCCAACGGTAGTGAGCCGCATGCGATAACACGCGGGAGTCTCAACGCCATTTCTATTTTCATTCAACAAATCTGTCTTGGTCGGGGCAACCTGACAGTATCTCGGCCCACGTGCAGTATATGACTGTGCGGCACTTTCCTGGATAAGGTTGTGATTTCATACATACATACATACATACACGCATACGTACGTACATACATGCGGATGCTCAAATGCGTTGAAAGCAATCAGCCATGAGGATTCAAATGTAAGTTACTACTGATTCAAAATAGTATGAAAGCACAAGCCTGATCCAGGCAAAGTGCTGCACAGTCAGAGACTGCACGTGGGCTAAGATACTGTCAGGTTGCCCAGGCCTAGACAGTTATCAGGAAGAAAAGATTCAAAATAGAGATCCAATTCGAGCGAAACGATGTTAATTGTCGGAAAAACTCCTCTGTTAAAAGAAGATGGTATGCCCATCAAATGAACTTGAGAAACCGAATGAGTAGCGATTAAAAAGAAGACGCGGTGAGCCAGACCATTTCGCAAAAACCTATGTTGATTAGGTCATTTAAGATCACACCGAAACGTTCATCCGCTAAAATGCGCATGCTGCTGACACCGAAAAGTGAAATTCTAACATACAAGTATTCTCTTCAAAGGGGTTCAGAATGCGAAGAAGTAAAACACAGAAATTCGATATTGCATTCAACTGAGGAAATTCATACTAGATTTTGCAGCTGGGTGATGGGGTAACTTGAAAGTCTTACATTGTAGGTTATGTGGTATTTTGCACACGACTGCGCCGCCGGTTATATTAGCAGAACACGTTTTAATTAGACGTCTTATTGAACTAACCAACAATAAGCACATGAGAAGCTGCTCGGTGAGTCTCTTCCGGTCCAGAAGCGGCATTCGCTGCATTCACATTGGCATCCACATCTTCAGGGTCACTGTCTGAAGACAAGTCATCACCGATCGCGGGTTCATCATCAGCAAACCCGAACCCGATTGCATAAGATCGTTCAGTATCCATTAGATTTGCATCAGAACCGATTGAACGATCTCGTGCTGGTTTCCTTCGGCGCGCGAGTTTCTTGTTAGGCATCTGAGTGCCACCAAACAGTGCCAACAAGAGACCAGCTTTCACCAAACTGCGGCCACAAATCCCCGGGCAAAACGATGCCACCAAAAGACGGAACAAATTCGGTTGTTCACTTATTTCCCGTATTGCGTACAAGTCTTTGACAGAAAAGTCATTATCTGTTAAGGAAATGCAAAAACGGAGGAGGAAAACTTAACATATTCGAGAAAAATGTAGCGTGGAATTGTACACAAATAATCAGAAAATTACTTTCGACGAACGCTATGCCGTGGTAGTATTGTGTACAGGTGGCAAGTTTTCATTCGCCAGCTAGCACTGCCCTTTTTCATTTGATCATTGTTACACCTAATATCCCCAAAACAAATCAATAGAAATGTTGGCGGAATAGCTACTGTACAGTGTTAATTGAAGAAGCCATCCTTCCAAAATGCCGGTAATTCATACTCTAAAGCGTTGCATACAACTGGTCTGATTACGTAACTAAAACAGTGGTGCACCTACCGCCAAAAGTACGGAATGGTGTGTCAAGTATGGTTTTCGATAGGATATGCAGCAAAATTAACTATTATTCGATTGAAACATTATACACAGATCGTATAATTTTCAACTAAATTATTCTTGTAGCAACACGTGACGAAATCGAACCACAATTGCAATCGTATTAATCAATCGTACGGGTGTTCGTTCGCATTGCGTTGCGCTCATAAAATAACGTTATTTCCGGTAAAAAATGGTTCATTATACCAGAGTACATATGGTATGAATAAAATTGGATTGATCCTCTTAAGGTTATCCGATTCGCTGATGCGGTAAGCTAACTTGACGGTGAAACTTCAGAACCCAACACCGCAAACAGAACGAACTCTGAAAATACAACGAAGTCAAATATCTACAACTTAACATAAGCGGTATTATCAAATGTCCGTTTTATGCATCCTTAGTGATTTTCTGAAAGTACGCTGTGCAGTGTTGTAGTTCTCTAACGAAAATGTAGACACGGATGTGAAATCGTGCAGTATTTCTGTGCTGTGCGGCTAACATCGTGAAAATTGATTGGCCAACGGTAGTGAGCTACATGCTGAAACACGCTGGAGTCTCACTACCACTTCTATTTCCTTTCTCATATCTGTCTAGGCCTGGGCAGCCTGGCAGTATCTCAGCCCACGTGCAGTCTCTGACTGTGCGGCACTTTGCCTGGATCAGGCTTGTGTTTTCACATCACATCCCATTAAACCGATTCTAGCAAAATGAAGATTGACAAATAAGCGGATTCACACATACCACAACTACCGACATTCTGCTCGGAAAATCGACCAGACGCGTCTAAATTTTCGTTGCCAGAATCCTCAGACACTCTGATAACCATCAATCTAGAGCCAGCGGAAAAGGATGCACTGGAACCACGAGCTTGGCTGACCGATCCACCACCAACTCGGACCAAACTGTTCACGTCCAACAGAAGGCTGAACACATTGCCAGATCTACGGGATGCCCAAGAAAGCGAATTCACCGGGCAGGGGCCAAGTCCGTCGGCGCTGAGCAAAGTGACGACGCCGGCAAGGTGAACCACGTCCCCTGGAATGCAGGAGTCTGCTAAATCCATACTCAGTCGACATGTTAAACACCGTGGACTTCGACCGATAGAAGACGAGGATGCACCGGATTCGCCTTGAAAGCGATCAGATTCATCGGAAGATTCTTGAATGGTGATTATCTAGACGGGAAGAAGATAATAACTTGAATGAAATCACTGTGAATGTTAATTATTAATAATAATAATAATATATACATATATGATAAAACATATATCGCGGCGTACGAAAACAAAGCGATTTACGTGAGATTAGCCCTGGAACATGGGGGTGAAAATGAAATCGGATAGCATCCAGTCGTGTCTGTGACGTACAACGCAATTTTGATAAATTAATATATTGGTTAAACTTAATACAAGCATCTTCAAAAAACGATACCAAAAACGCAGGAGGCACTGAATATAGAGATCCAGAACACTGAGCTAAAACAGGATAAAGTAATGGACAACCTGTGTGTCGATAGTCAGCGTATCCGGATGATTCAGCCTCGGTTCGAACGAGCGAGAATGGCATCCCTTGGTGGAGCATCGCGCCGGTGTACAAAAGCGTCCGTCAGGAGGTAGAATCAAGATTTGACTGCAACCACAGTGCATGCATTCGAATACCAGGCGGCGACAGATTGGTTCAACCTAAAAAACAAGAGATTTTCTTGACTACTTTAGAAAAAATAAGTACATGATAGCGTGAAAATGGCTAAAACGGCTCTCTACGTGCATATTAATGATTGATGGTTTGTAAGCAACCCAAAGAAGTTTATCTGCATTTCATCATGAAACAATCGTCAAATTGTATAACCCTGTTCAACGTATGATTCATTGCGCAATAACATGACTGCAATAGTGTCACATTTCGATAAGTAATACTAACGTAACGAGATATTCGGCGATGATGATGCGCTTATCGTTTAAGCTCACTTTCATTAAATATAAGCAAGGTTGACTGCAATAAAGAAATCAAATAGTTCATATTGTATGCGTCCATTACCTAGAATTACGTAGGAAAGAAAGTTGATAGAAAAACAGGAACTAATGGTATACACATCATTCGAGATACAAAAATAGAAAATCCGTGACATTTCAAGCAAGTGTAACAATGTTCGTTTGAATTTTCCTTTCTTCGGCAGGCCAATGGAGCGTGGCCACCCGTACTTAACTGCGGTTTCTTCGGCATGAAGCTTTTTAGGTGATATGATATAACCTGCGGGGTATGGTGTAAAGCTGTCGCAGTTACATTCTAAACAATAATTGGTAACCACTTTACCCCTGAATGGGAATTTGGGTTGAGCATATTTCCCGAAACGTGACAACGGAACGGATAAAAACTTCTGATAGAAGTTAAAAATTCTTATTCACTGCCAAGACGCGGACTTGTTAGTTTGAATAGCCAGACCAAGTACTGAAAAGCAATACAGCTCACAGTGGCACAATGGATATGACGTTCAACTAGCACTCGGACGGCCCAAGTCGGACAGTGTGCTTAGATGCCGTACCCAGGTTCACAATGGATAACAAAAACAGTTTGAAAAACGGCTGCGACAGCTAAGCAACACGTGCAACGGGCGAATTCATATCAACCTTTCAGCATTGTATTAACCACAACGGAGACAAAAAACGACGTCACGAGCCCTCGCAGCCAGATAAGAAACAAAAATAGCGGCCTTGACAGAAAGATTGATGAACAGCAGTTGAACACCAGTGGCAGGCATTGGTGTTTGGGATGCAAAAGAGCGTGAAGCCATGCACAGTAAACAACGGTCGTGAATAGGCATGATTAGAAACAAGTGCCACAATATTCGCAATGGTATGATGAAAGCACAAGCCTGATCCAGGCAAAGTGCCGTACAGTCAGAGATTGCACGCGGGCTAAGATACTGCCAGGTTGCCAAGGCCTAGACAGATATAAGGAAGAAAAAAGAACAGGAAATGGTAGTGAGACTCCGGCCTATTTCAGCATGCAGCTCACTACGTCTGGCCAATCAATTTAGTACGGTGTTAGCCACACAGCACATCCGTGTACAATCGTATAGCCTCATCATACATTATAGATATAGACAAGAACAGCAGTTGTAGGAAATTATGAAATGCACATCGTTTTCGATGTTGACGAGTGAAACACGAGGTTAGAGTGCTCAATTTATGCATGGTTAAGATTTAAAATAAGAGCCATGAGTAACACAGATGGTTGATAATTTCTGAGTACTGAGAGCAGAATGCGAATACCCGCGTCAATGGAAATGTGAAAGCACTGGTTGATAATCTGGACAATTATCAGGTAGTAGGCTACTCTAACTCCGCCAAGGACGGTCCCAAGCCCGTCTGAGAAAGGAGGAGGGTTAGGCTTAGGGCTAGCAACCCTATCCCGTAAAACCTACATTGCTAATGAAACGAAGACAACAGATCCGTGGCTCGGTCATGTATGCAGGATGGATCCCAGTTCGCATACGAAGGTAGCCATTCACTGGCGTCCGCAAGGGGACGGCCCAAGGAAACTTGGCGCAGAACGTTGGAACGCGAACTACATGCACAAGGATTCACGGTGCAGACGGCAACGGAAGCAGCGACAGACCGGAACCACTGGCGTGAAGTTGTCTTCGCCTCATGTGCCACCCGGCACGGAGAGGGCTGAGTGAGTGAGTGAGGCTACTCTGATTACAAACTGTTGTAGTACAAATGTTAAAAACGAGCAATACTTACGTGACCAACCCGAACTACGATGCCCCTGACAGAAATGAAGCGTCCCAGATGATGGGCTCGTAATTCTCGTAAAAAGGTCACGGGTGAGTGATTTATGACTCGAGCGGTAATCAGGGGAGGCATTCGAATTCCATCGGCTCGAGATCCCGGTACCACTGAGAGACAAAAAATTAATAAACATTGTAATCACGTGGTGGAACTGAAAATAAGCAAAGTTGAACGTTTTCCGTTAAAAACGAAAATAGAATGTGCAGTAACAATTGGAATTGAAGGTAATGTAGATAAACATTTAGCACAAAAAGAAGTTTTTATGGACACAATAGTTAAGGATAAAAAATCATAACACGTTACAATGAAGTAATGTAAGTACAAAGGAGCTAGCTTAGGTTGCACCAATCCCTTTAGCTATTGCTCGTCGTCAAAAATATAGGCTATGATGAAAAACCTACTTTTCTGCCCACATACAACTTCAAACAAGTTCATCCAATGACAAAATAAGTGATTAAAACTAAAATCATTGTCCACATACAACAAGGTCATGCCCAAGATAATGCAGTACCATTAGATTACCCATGTTAAGAAAAAGATAGCTTGTATATCCAGATTTTACAATAGAACGTATCAGCCCGGTGTTTGCGCAGCGAAAAAGGAGGGATCCTTTCTCAGCGAAGGAAACTGAGAAATAACTGTACACAAAGTGCGGATAGTGAAAAAAGAACCTGCCGGCAACATGCGGAACCATACATACATACATACATGCATACATACATACATACATACATACATACATACATACATACATACATACATATATAGTGATTCTGTGAAACTCTTAAAAATGACCGGTTTAATTTTTGCTTATATGCACTACCGGTTTCGATGTGCTTGTCATCGTCATGTGGAGAAAAATTAGTTTTCGTGAGACTTAAGACTGTGGACAGTTTGCAAACAAATCTTGGTTTTAAAACCATGGTTACGACGCGGTTCGTTTTACGGAGCGTTATATAAAATATAACCACTGAATGATGCTGGGGCGCGCTTGCTGCATGCTTCTGTTCAAACACTGTTCAAACGACCACTAGTATGCCGCTGCTCAAATCTCATGTGCAGACACTTACTTACTTACTTGGCGCCGGGACCAGGGTGATTATGAATGATATGGCCCCAGGCGAAGGCTCGCCTTTGAACTCTGGCGGGTTGAAGCCTGCGACAATCCATCTGTATCATGGGTCACTGAATCTAATATTGCGATCTGTGTCCGATAAGCACACAAAGCACTAAGCTGTAGTAGAGTGCGAGCAACAAAGCATCGACGTTAAGACAAAATCAAAAGTACACGGAGTTCGAGGAAAAACTTGTGTGGGTAGTGATATATGTCATAGACTGCACGTGGGCTAAGATACTATCAGGTTGCCCAGGCCCCTAGACAGATATGAGAAAGAAAATAGATATGGTAGTGAGACTCCAGCGTGTTTCAACATGCAGTTCACTACCGGTGGCGAATCTATTTACAACAGATTAAAAACAATCGCTATTTGGTGACATGGATCTAACCAAAAATGCCACATCGTAATTACAAGACGAATGGGGCACTATTGGTGCTTAGAATGAGGGTAATTATAGTTTAGGAAGATTTCATACAGTCTACGCAGAATGTGCGGTTTTGTAGAATCATTTTGTTGGCCTCCTTCGGTCGATGTCTACCATGGATGTACATCACAATCGCATTATTTTTTTCTGCTGCACAGCTTTTCGAATGACTTACCAATCCGATTCTAGAGGAACAATCTCCCCCACCGCGCTCGCAGTGATAGACATAATAATAATAAGGGAAAGAATTCAGCAAGTTCTCATTTTAGCATACTATCGAAAGGAAGCAAGTGAGCAACGTATAAGCTGGACACAGTGTTTTTATTTATAAAGGAAACCGCTATTTGCGTATGCATATCCTTGAGTGAAAAAAATTCACAACGCCAATGTGGTTAAACCGAAGCTGGAAAAAAGCTCACTATTGTATGATTCGGTCCTTGCTTTCTCTTTATAGATTGCATCGTAGCACAAAGTATGAAGAGCCAGTCCCATCGAATTCAGAATCACATCGCACTGTTCGGTACTGGATGCTATCGGCTCTGTATAAACTCCGAAAACTTTTTGAAGTTGAGGCATTTTTTCATGCAACAAGGTAGAATGAAGTAAACTCTGGTTATCAAATAGAACCGCTCCTTGAGATTCCACCAGTAACCAATCAACTGAGATACGTTCTGGATGTGGTTCCATGTGTTGTGAAGGCGCCATCGATGGATCGTAGCCACATGATTGCAGTGCGCTTTTGATATATTCCAAGAACGCCTGTAGTACAAAAGGCAGCAGCAACGTTTAACAATATTATGAATCAGTAAATATAACACAAACAATTTTACTCCGGTCAAGTCCGCGGTGTTCAATTAGTAGTCGTTTCCAGATTGTATGTAGGTGAATTTGCATTGTACCCTCGAGTAGATAAAGGCCACAGTGTTATTTAATGTAGGTATTAAATAATAAACCTAAAGCTGGGCAAAGTGCCGTACACCCAGAGACTGAATGTGGGTTAAAGAATTATATGAAATCACAGGTCTGGGTGCAGACAACTTGCACAATCAGACTGCACGTCGAAGATGGAGAAGAAACATTCTTCATGTCTCCCTGTTATCACCGCTTACTTTAGTTCATCGCATTCTACAGCTGCTGCAGGGATACGCAATCTTGATCTGCCCAGCTAAAGCCGTGCTAAATTGATTTGGCACTGGTACTGAGCTGCGCGCGAAAAAACGCGGGAGTCTCACTGCTGTTTCTATTTTATTTCTCATATCTTTCGAGACCTGGGCAACTTGACAGTATCTTAGCCCATGTGCAGTCTGACTGCGTGGCACTTTGCCTGGAGCAGGTTTGTAATTTCATACATACAGCCGCGGTGGCGTACTGGAAAACGCACACGCCTTTGAAGTGAGATACATAAATGCATAACCAACTAAGATCGGCATTAGTCCAGTTCCGAAACGCGCTTGATGGGCTTAGGGCCGTAGTAATTAAATTTATTTATTTTAAATAATTTTTCGGTGCATGAGCTAGTGGAATACTTATTTGTCTTGACATTGCTAAATAGAAACAATGATAATTTTGACCGAAAAATTGAATCACATATTCCAGAAGCTGGGATCATAGTCGATTTGAGGTAGTCTTCAACTTATGTTAAGGAAACTAGCAAAACGGTTGAATTTAAAAAAACGATCATTGCATACACCTGTTATCCCATTTTGAAGCGGGATGTTTGTCAGATAGAATCTAACAGGATCAGACCACGACACAGTGACAATACTTTATTAACGGCGTCCAAGCAGCTAGCTAAAAAGATATTTACCTTGGTGTATTGTGCAGGAACGGATGAAGACTCATAAATGTGAGTCGGAAAATACAGCAACCAACCGGGAAACGGGCAATTATTGACGTACGAAGCGATTGGTTGAGCTTTTATGTTGGCAAATGACGGATCACTAAAGGTTGATGTTACCGATTCCGGTTGAGAAGAGGTGCTAGGTGGAACGACAATTTTGTCGGGTTTCTTATTCGTGGCTTTAGTCGCATCTTGACGACGAAAGTTTGAAAACTTTCTTCTTTTAAAATAATTTCGTTGCTAAAAATAGAACAAAAGGTTACGACGGAAAAAAGAACGGAGACAAAATCAATGGTATTTTTGCAAATAAAGTAAAGGATGAGGCATCAATGAAGTCGTGATTGTAATAGACAGGAAAATATTCCTACAGACACAAATATTTCATGAGCTCTGTTAATGTCAGGAATATTATTTTTGGTTTCGGAATCCAATAGCAATTTGGGTCTGATTATGCTATCATTCAGACTCATAATGCGGCATCTCACATAACCCCAAAAATCATGGCTCACCTTTAATCCAACGTAACACAGAAACAAAGACGATTGAGTAACTCAATGTTGCCAAATAAGTTTCTCTACACGGATGTGCGAACGTGAAGTACTGTTATACCGGGTAGGTAAACCATGTTGAATTGATTTATCACCGTAGTAAGTTGCAGGCGGAAACGCGCTGAAGGCTCAGTACCAATTTTATTTCTTTAGCTATCTAAAATGTGAAAACCTGAAAGTATCACAACTTAAGCGCGGCACTTTGCCTGGATCCACGCTTGTGATTTCATACATACATGGCATACGTTTCTTGGACTGTAGATGAACAAAACGTATCGACCGCGATCCGGGTTCATTTTGAAGACTTAGTACCTGGGAATTATGGCGCGAACCTAAATCCTGCAGAGGCACTATCAGAAACTATACGAATATTCCAAAAGAAACGGCAGTCATCAATGTAAATCATAGAACGAGTACATATCCTCGCTGAAATAACGACATCAGAGCTTTTTGTGAGGCGCAACAGAGAACTCAGATCGTCGCATAAAAGCGTTCTTTTCGCAGACCAAATCAGTTATTCGGGGCATGAGTGATATTTTGAGTTGAGGTCAATATTTGTGACCACACCGATTGCTCACATTTCGAAATTACATGGAATCCCATCTAAGGTAAGATCCAAACCATCCTGGTGGCTTATCTGTCTGTTTGAGGATTTAAAGATTCGATGCAATCACAGGAGCGAGGTTTTAAAAAGATATCTTATAGTGTATGAATAAAAGCTCTTACAACATTTCCAATATGATTATTCTTAACGTCGGGGCTAAAAAGAAAGAAAGGAAGAGAAAAGGGTTAAGGATACATTACAGAGTAAGGCCAACAATAACATGTTTCCGCATACATGCCCTGTTGTATGCAACAAGTAAGGCGATTCTATTTATCGTGTCCGACGACCGATTCATTATGGAATTGATTTTTGCGGTTATAGTCTTGATTGTATTTGGGCTTGGATAATGCCAGGTTGCCAATACATAGGCAGGAAAACAATTAGGGATTTTAACTAAAGCATCGGGTTAAAAAGTCTGGTATGGTATGAAAGCACATGCCTGATCCTAGCCAGAACGACACGCCCGTTACCTTTTTCTCGAGGACACTCAATCCCAGCGAAAAAAATCACTCGGCTGTAAAGAAGGAGGTATGCGGCATTGTTGAATCCATCAGGAAATTGAGGCACTATCTACTTGATAGACCATTTAAACTGGTCACTGAACAGCGCTCAGTAACATTTATATATGGTGGCGGCCAAAAGATTAAAATCAAAAAAGATAAGATACAGCGCTGGAAAATCGAGCTTTCCGAATACAAGTGTGATGTTGTTTATTGACCGAGTAATAAAAACCACGTTGCGGACACTTTATCACGTAACGTATGTGCATCCATTTCAAACCTTGAACTGAGGGAGCTGCACAACTTACTCTGACATCCAGGAATTACCCAAATGTTTCACTTCGTCCGGTGCAAAAATCTACCTTATTCTGTGGACGATGTCAAACTAGTCATTGCCGATTGCAGAGTGTGTGCGAACTAAAGCCAAGGTTTTTCAAGTCTTCCGGTACCCTTATTAAAGTCACACGGCCTTTTGAGCGTTTAATTATAAATTTCAAAGGTTGTTTAACTTCAAGTACTCGAAATCGCTATTTGCTAGCATTAACCGACGAAAACTCTGGATTCCCTTTTGTCTTTCAACGTGTGGATATGTCATCAGCTACTGTGATTGGTTGTCTCACACAACTTTTCACTATGTTCGGGATGCCTGCCCATATCCACTCGGACAGAAGTTCATCCTTATTGTCTTCCGAACTTAAAAACTTTCTGACTAAAAAAGAAATCGTCATGAGCCACGCAGCAGCTTATAATCCACAAGGCACTGGTCAGGTCGAACGTCTCAATGGTACACTTTGGAAAACAATCAGCCTTGCTTTGAAAACTCATAACTTACGGACAACTAGTTGGAATGCTGTACACATCCTCCGGTCATTGCTGTGCACATCTTCGAACCACACACCTCATGAACACATATTTCAGTATGCTGGACGTTCTTGTTCTGGGACTTATCTGCCTTCTTGGCTAACTACGCCAGGTTCGGTCCTCCTGCAGCGATGCGTTCGGTTATCTAAGTATCAACAGTTGGTGGAAAAGTGGAACTCCTGAGTTGTAGCCCTCATTACGCTTGTATTGCTCATCAAATTGGCAAAACAGAAACTGTATTACTCCGCCGTTTAGCCCCAACAGTTCGAGAAGCGACAATAGACCGTTGTGATAATCTTGGCTCTAATACGAGCATCGAACAAAGGACCTCGGATGTAACACAAGAAGACCGCAACATTGCTTCGCGATCAATGGAGATGTAGCCGACGTCATTGCATGAAACTCTTAACCGTTTACCCAGAACTACTAGAAAAACAGCAACGTTTTCGCCCCTAAGATCTGAGAGAACGAGAAGCCTAAAATTAATTTGACCTAAGCATTACTTTAATCATGCAAGCTGCTTAAAAAAGCCAACATGAATGTCATAATTATTACTTGCTTGTGCTGTACTTCTTTTGTATACAATTACTAAACTTTTCGTATTAACATTTCAGCACATGTACTTTCGTTCTAGATAAGCAAATCGTTACTTATTGTATACAAACGTGACTTTCTTTTGAACCTAATTCGGATCATATTCTACAAAGTTACAGATGACAACTGTTCGTATGCTCAAACCCTGCCCGAGGTTAGGCAATATAATGCTTTCAAGATCCAAACACACTTCTCGGGCACTCCATGGCTCAACAGACAGTTCCAAAAATTTTCACTATCGATTGAATCGAATGCCGCTCGGATATCAAGAAATATCACGACAGTTGGCAAACAACACGAAACCCAGTTTGCTTTTCACGGATTTGCTATTCCCGTTTGGTACTCAACCGGTGAAGCAAGATGTGGGCCAGTATTTTACGAGCTACTGAAATGAGACTGATATCCCGATTATTTTCAGAGGAATCGCGGTGTCCATTTTAAAAAATCAGAGCAATTACTGATTCTCTTCAAGGGATCAAAACGCGCTCCTCAGCCATTATGTTGAGGAACAGCGCTTAAAGTTTTCAAACGAGAGTGAAACCGCTATCCTTGAACGATGACGGTACCAAAGCTTCAGTACCTGATTATCTATGGCACTTAAGGCTGCGGAGTACATTTTAAATATTTGATTGAGTGGGAGCCTCGAGAAAAATCGGCCATGGGATACAGTGTTCTGTATCCTCGAAATCAGTGGGTACAGAAGGCCAGTTAAACTGTGCCTCAAAACGTTCTGCCCATCGCTCCATGCATCTGTGCAAGTTAAAAACTGGCGAAGCATTTGCTTCACGTATCAGCTCACTGATGGCTGTTCGCCCATAGTCAGTAGTTTTGATGATTTGGATTTATTTTCCTAAATTGCCTACAGCCGCCGATTTCATTTTCGTAGCGTTGGAACTCTACTAACTCTCCCTGTCGGGTCACAAACTGGCAACCAGTTTACGTTTAATAAGCCTTCGTGACGTATCATGTATGCTATCAACAGAAAGCGACCGACGTTGGTCCATTAATAGGAGAGAATTCGCAGAAACCCAGTGTTGAGCTACACTGGAAGTCAGCCCACAACTACTTAACGCGGCTGTTTCGAAGGTTTGTATCCCACTTCATTGTTCATCGATAATATCTTTGTGAACTCCCGAAGGATGCAAAGTCAAAGTGGCAAGAAACTCCCTGAGAACCGGAAGATCATTAAGCCTGGCAGCATTCAACTACCCTGCGACGCTGAAAAGCCCAAACCTCAAGGCAGTAGGTTGAGACTGAGCTTGTCTGACCTTCATTAATTGACCCTCCTGATACGAGTAGCACTGTTAGTGCCAAAGGACACCACCCATTGTAGCTCAATGGGTGAGGGAGGTATCCAAACCATCTCACCACGTTAAGGTCTGGCTAAAGCGCGACGGATACATGTGATTGAACAAGTTAGTTGTACTAACCTCATCCAACCGTGGCAAACAAGCCTAACTTACTTGGCATTCTTCCACTGTATCAAGTGCATGCGGATCCTGATCTTACTGTCCCTACCTGATGAGTACAAACAGCACGAAACCGGTCGTGGTATGTGTGTAATGGAAATGCATGCAAATGAACATTTTGTTTCTAGTGATTTTTAGGAGCAAACACATTATTGATCACGCCGAAATTAATTTAAGATTCTCCTGAAAACTCTTGCATTGCTACGGCGTATAAGACGAGGCCTACAGTGTGGCAGTATCTTAGCCCATGTGCAGTCTATGAATATATATTATATATTTTACAACAATCATTTAAAAAATGAAAAAGTGCCACCTGCAATTGAACGAGAAAAAGAAAGAAAGAAAAAAAGTACAATATGAGGGGATTTTTTTGTCCATTGATCCACATGTCGATTTTTTCAATTTTTTTTACAAAGTTGAGGGGGGAACACAAAATAGAATGCAATCTCTCCACTGTTGCCGGTTCTCAGTCATCGTCGACAGCGTGTCAAGCCACAGACACTCACTATCCCTTGGACCCCACCCAGGAAGCCGCGTTCGTCCGACCCGAGCAAAACCCGACGTCAAGCGTTTTAAGGCCTTCTTCCAGGTCAGCGGTTGTCCACCTGAACACCGCCGCCAGCCTGGGCCAACCGACACACGCAGCGCGCGGGAGGGTAGGCGCTCAGGCTTCATTCTCAAGAAATGCCCTAGCCAGCGGAGACGGGAACGGTCGATCAGGTCTCGTAGCATCAGGCTGTCCCCACCTAGAACACGGTGCCTCACTTCAACGTTGCTAGTGCGGTGTTGCCACCACACTCGTGCAAGCCTCCGTAAACATCGATGTTTAAACACCTCCTCTGCGCGTACTGCCCAGCTCTCGCACCCGTAAAGCAAGACCGACCTGACTGAGGCCAGGTAAACTCTCCCCTTGAGTCTCAAACTCACGTCAGACCGCTTCCAGAGATGACCTAGCCTAGTGAACGCGAAGCGAGCTCTCGCAATGCGAGAGCCGATCTCACTTTCCAGCCCTCCTCCCGCCGTGATGCAGCTACCAAGATAGGTGAACTGTTCCACACAGTCCAGACTGAGGTCATCGACCGTCAGAGTGGGCTGCAACCCCTCCCAATCTTGAAGAAGAACCTTACACTTAGTTGGCGCTAAGTGCAATCCGTACCTAGACGCCTCCAATGCTAGCTGGTTCAGGGCATTCTGTAGGAACACCGGATCATCACCAAGCAAAGCAATGTCATCGGCATAATCAAGGTCAGTGACACGGTTACCTGGAAGTAGCTCGATCACACCCTCAGTGAAGCTACGGAGAGCATTCTGGAGGACATCCTCGATCGCAAAGTTGAACAAGAATGGGGACAGCGGACAGCCCTGGCGCACGCCACTGGTTGTGAGGAACGCCGGCGATAGGCTGCCATAGACCCCGACCCTCCCTGATGAATGAGAATAGAGCTCCTTCAAGATGGCGACATACTTAGGAGGGATGCCACTCCTAAGCAAGCAGTTCCAAAGAGTAGTCCTGTCCACCGAGTCGAACGCGGCCCGGATGTCCAGAAAAGCTACGATGGTTGGTCGCCGGTACAGGTGTCTGTGCTCTAATAACTGTCGCAGGACAAAAACCTGATCCACGCATTCTCGCCCCGGGCGGAATCCAGCCTGTTCCTCACAGCAACGTAACTCCCGAATGGGCGATAGCCGACGAAGGAGGATGGAAACCAGGAGTTTAGACGCGACAGGAGTCAGGGATATCCCACGATGATTGGAACACAGATTCCGTGCGCCCTTCTTAAAGATTGGGATAACCGTCGATTCACCCCATGACGCCGGGACCCGCTCACCCGCATACTTTGGTAAACAAATCACGTAACTCCGCTGCCACAAGATCACCTCCCTCCTTAAACAAAATCGGGTGGAGGTCGTCAGGACCAGGTGGTCCTGACGTCTCTCACAGCCCATCGTTCTAAGCGTCTACTAAGATTGGTGATCGGCGAACCGTCAGTTTCGCAAATAATCTCGCTCACTGTATTCAGTTTCGAACCAGTAGCTCTAATTAACTGAAACAATTTGCGAGTATTGCCCGATGCGGCTGCAACCTCCATCTCACAAGCACGTTGCGTCCACCAGAACTCGCGGTCATTCCTTAAGCTGGCCTTTAAGCGAGTATTGAATTCTCTCCGAGCACGGTTGTGTTCAGTGCCGGTGGGTAAAGTTCGACGGTGATCGATCAAAGCAAGTGACTGGGCCGAGATCCAAGAGCGTGGCAAAGCGCGGGTGGGTTGACAGCTTTCAGAAGTAGCGCAGGACAGTGCTGGCCGAACGAAGTTCCAGTGCTGCTCAACATCAGACGGGGGTGCTTCTGCGAGCTCCCTGGTCAATGCATGATGGAACTCGGTTCTGACAGCGGGGAGCATCAAAGAGGCGGTGTCTACATGAGTTCGTCTTGCGCGTGCCTTACCCCCAAATTGGAAGTTGACTGTCGCACAGACTAGTGCATGGTCTGAGTCCACACTGGTGGTCCAGTATGAACGACAATCCTTGATGCTGCCACGCCACCTGTAGCTAATAGCAATGTGGTCAATTTGAGACCAGACGTGCTGTGATGGTGAGCGCCATGTGGCCATTCGACGCTGGGAACGCCGAAATGCCGTACTGGAGAGATAGAGGCGGTGATCGACACAGAATGTGAGCAATCGTTCTCCGTTATCTGAACGCCCGCCATCCAGCCCATACTGACCTCCTAGGTGGCGCTCGTATTCAGACAGGCGACCAACGCGAGCGTTGAGATCTCCTGCCATGATTACGACATCTGTCCTGCGTGCCTTGCGAAACAAACTAAGCAACTTCTCATAGAAGTTGTCCTTACTGGGATCCACACTACAGTCCGTTGGAGCGTAGGCAGAAATCACAAACAAATCCCTCCGCGTTTCGCACCGCCTGTTCGCCCGACAGTGGCCACGAAATCGTGCACCGCACAGTCTGCTGTCAACGGGAATCCACTCCAAGAGTGATTGCTCAGCACGGGAACTGAGCGCGATACCGACGCCAGCCAATCCGGCAGAGGAAGCATCCGGGTCACTAGAGAGGCGCAGGTGGAATCTGCTGTCTGGTTCAGCTGGTGAGACCAACGGACAGACTTCGCTTGTGTCACGGAAACGGGTTCCCGACAAGCAGCAGTTATCAATGCCTAACGTCTCAAGCGTTCGTGCAAGGCCGGCCTGTTGTCCCGGTTGTAGCAAGGTCCGAACGTTAAACGAAGCTAACCTAAATGAAACCCGCGGGCGTAGAAGAGTTGCAGCACTCGACGGCTGTCTAGACGGCATGAGTCGTACATCAGGTAGAGAGAGCGAATCGGGGATGGTAACATGTGGAGAAGAAGCAATAGAAGCAATAGAAGCAATAGAGGAGATAGAGGTAGGAATTTCTAGTGCTGTTATTGTCATTGTTTGGGTGTGGGCGTGATACTACCCGGTTGCCCAGGCCGAAGTAGAGGAGTTGATCTTGAGGACTCCCACCTCAAGCCTTTGGCCCGAAAGCCTAACCCGCAAGGCAGCGGAGCGAGATTAAGGATCGCACTTATCGGGGCCGGATACTGTAGGTAAGTTCACAAGCCATTCGGAGGGAGGAGACCAAGCAGGGACTCACGACATCATCCCAACCAGTCGAGCCGGTGATCTGCGGCTTCATACATATCTGGTATACATGTCGCGAGGGAAAGGAGACTGTTTTGTTATGGGCTTCTCACCATTGGACAACCTGGAGGAGTAACTCTGAAGATGCCACGAAGACATCACCCAGTATAGCTCAGTGGATCATCGAGGCACGCAAGCCGCTGCACCACGTCAAGGTCCAGTCTCGGCGCAATTAAACCGAATGTCGAACAAAGACGCTGGAATCCAGTAAATTTAAATGTTCCGGAAATAATACAATACAATATAAGTTGCGCTTGTATGCCACTGTTATTTATTTATTTATTTCAACAGGTTGTTCGTACCAACCTTATCCCACAGTGGCATACAAGCGCAACTTGTTTACCATTCTTCAACTGTTTCAAGCGCATGCGGATCCTGATCCTACTGTCCGTGCCTGATGAGTCTAAACAGCACTAAACCGGTTGTGGTGTGTGTGTGATGGAAATGCATGCAAATGAGCTTTTGTACAATACAATATAATTATATTTAGAGCAGGAATACAAATGTTCCATTTGAGCTCTTTCGTGATCTGCCAAAAATTACAATCGTCTCGGATATCCTGGAAGGTGGATGCGCTTTTGAAAGCAAACTTCCCTTGCAAATCATAGAAATTTGTCGAGACCTTCCTTGAACAAATGCAAACGTTGAGCTTCAACTGCATTGGCCGGAAGTTCCAACAGCCCGTCGTCTAAATTTGTACCAATGCGCTAGACCATCTTTTATTTGAACGCGTAACCGAAATCAGTGACCTTTTGTTCGACAATCAGAGATAACGGTAAAAAGCGACCTGAGGTCAGGAAACTCTTCTTTCCGAATAATCCGATAGAGAAGTATCATGTCACCACGAACACTGCGGTATGCTAGCGAAAAGATATTTATATTCAGACATCTTTCGGGATAAGGCAGTTTGCGTATTCTAGAGCAGAATCTGGTTGCAAGTCGCTGAACACTCGGCCGTCGTGTGGGGAAACGCCGCCACGTTACCATACTCAAGGATGGGTCGAACATATTTGCTAAAGAGTAGTTTCGTCATATGAACAAACCAATCAGCAAAAGTTTTTCTTAGGGCTCATAGGCATCGTAAGGCTTTTGATTATTATTATTATTATATTTGCACAATCTGATACAGATATGGTGCCGTTCAACATAAACAATGAGATATACAAAGCGAGAAGGGGGGTACAAAGCGTTGACATCATCGTCATCGTTGAACGTAGGCATGATACTACCCGGTTGCCTACACCGAAGTAGGTAAGGCTTTTGATCGTACCTGAGCGGAGTTTGATGCGGTTTCCAAAGTGGATGTATGTATGAAATCACAAGCCTAATACAGGCAGTGTCGCACAGTCATATACTCCACGTGGCTAAGATACTGCCAGGTTGCCCAGGCCTAGACAGATATGGGAAAGAGAAATAGCAATGGCAGATACTCCAGCATGTTTACGCATGCACTTCACCACTGGTGGCAAGTGAAATTAGCGATGTATTAGCTGCAGAGCACGATTGCACATCCGTGTAAAACATATACAAAGTGGAACTCACAATCGTACCTAAATCACGGGTCTCTTACATCTCTGGATCTTCATTTCATCCATGGAATAATCGAACGGGTCGTCCGTGCCTACTGTCATCATCATCACTGTTAAATGTTTCATTTTGGCAGCGTTCAATGAAAGTTCGTTGAGTAATACCTATTTGAAGATGGTGTCGATATCATCTTGCAGAATTTCATGATCACTTGATCATACAACTGTGCGTCATCGTTTTAGATCATCCGCAAACATCATAAAAGGAGTTATATCATTTACGTGAGGCAAAAACAAAAGAGGGTCTAGAACCGAACTTTGCGGTACACCACTGTTTACAGTTCTCGAGTTTGTAAAGGTCCTGTTGATTATTACAGCCTACTTACGATCTGCCACAAAACTGTAAAGCCGTTTTAAAAACGAGCCTCCAAGCTCATACGCTGTCAATCGATGCAGCAGCTTCCGATGGTAAACTCGGTCAAATGCCTTCGAAAAGTCGAACAATATCCCATAAACTTATATCTTATTGTCTCCTGCTTCTGTCTAAGCCTCTCTTGTGAATATGAGGTTGGTTAAACATGACCTACCTTTGATATACCCATGTTCAATAGACTTAAGTATGTCCCGATGAAAAATATGACTTGCAATGCTACGTTTTAGTGACTTTTCCATAGTCTATAACAACAGAAGTGAGGCATATCGGCCGGTAATTACTCAGTTTGTGCTTGTCACCTTGTTTGTAAAACGGCTTAACAACATTATATTTCCATTCGACAGGTAGGTCCTCCGCCGAAAGTGACGTCTCGTAGACGCAAGCCAGGGGACGAGGAATTACTGGAGCTAGATGTTTGAGTATAACGGTGTAAATTCCGTCCCATCCAGGAGACTTTGTTGTGTCAAGATCTCTACGTTTATCTAGCCAATGGGGACCGCGGTAGCACCTAGGGTGTTCCTTCATCGGAACATGAGCCGCATAAAGTTCTCGAAGGTTGTCATAAATTTTTGTGCAGGCTAGATGACCATCCAAATTTTGTACGTCTCACGTGTAGGGTAGTGGCGCTTTTCGGGATATTGAAGTTGGTCTTCCATGGGTTAGGGACACGTTGATTTATAACACTTTTCTGTCCGGGAAATTATGTGTAAGCTAAAACTACTGCATGATAGCTAGAGTTGATAGGCTGCCGATGTTCGACGCTGAATATGCAGTACTCATGTCGAGTGAAAATGAGGTCCAGGCACGAGGATGTTTACACACAGTGATGGGTCGCATCGGAGACATGTTGAATTATTTTATTCTTTCACTGAGAAGTCCAGAAACAATAAAGAGAGCTTAGACGCACCTGATTTACAGCTTAAAGTTAGCTCGTCGATATCAAGCAAGTTGAGGTCCCCCATAATCAAAATCTTTGGCTTCGATATGTATACCCGAATCAAATTAATCCCGGCGCTATCACACTTTTGGGGATACGATAAAGAAACAAGAACCGTATGTGTTTGGCCTTTAGTTTTTGATACTACATATCAACATCTCCCATAAATTATCACCGCTTCTATGTTGCACGGTTTGAGATATCATCCAATCATTCGAGATATAGAGAACACCACCATGTCTGCCCGTTAAACGATCACACAATCGGGTGGGTATGAAAATTTTATCTATTTTTAATGTCACTGGATAAGATTCGGTTACAGCAAACATTGCAGGAGAATGTTGGTGGATAAGAATCTCTAGCTCGTTTCTTTTGTTCAGGATGCTGCATGTATTTGTCAGCATTGCAACTGATTTCATGGCTTTAGCTGCAGCGGCTGACTACTCGAAAATTTCTGATTGCTGGCTACTTTCCCCGTTTCGGAGTCGAAGCTTGTGTTCTTCGACTGAAGTTCGTAATTTAGGTCTTTTTTCTATCGACAGGTAAGGTTTTAGAACAAACATAGTGCCTTTCAGCTGGTGAGTTTACAAGTAATCTAGCGAGGATTTCAGGCCCCAACATGACCATTTTAACAGTATTATAAATTCTGGTTTTCTTTTACCGAGTCGTATATGCGCTTTGATTGCCGCCCCCTGGTCGCTATTATCGAGAATTGTCAAGAATCACTTTCAGTTGCTGCAGATCGTCCGCATACCACTTAGGAGACTCTTTGCTTGACTTTGATACTCTAAAAATTATCAGACAATGGGAGCGAGGTGCGAAGTTCTTATTCTCTCGCATTTTGAGTACCGTGTTAGATGATTGCTTTTGTGTATTGCTCGTGGTGACCGTTACTCGAATGTTGCTGTTCACAGTGCAATCGACCCGTGATGGTGAAGCAATTCGGTTGAAATCTTTCACCTGTTCAGAATTAACTCTAAACCAATTTTTTTTGCTTTCCTGGAGGAGACACAGTAGAAGTAACGGCACATGGTACGGAGCCTTCCGCGTCAGAAATACGCAGCCTTTTAATTTATTGATGTGCATAATCAACATTCATCTTCGGCTGAGGTGAAACGTTTAGTATATTTTCCACGACGACAACGAGCATCACCGGCAGAACAGTAGAACACAATTTGCTTGCTTGGAAACTGCACCCGTATATCGTAGGTTGATTGATTGACCGATGAGCATTTAACGTGTTCCCATTTATCACAAAGATCACATTGAAAGGCGCAGTCCGATTTTTTTAAAACTTGCTCACAGTCTTAACACCACAATAAGTCGATGTCATCATGATGAAATAATATCACGTCGAATTCACTTGAATTAGAAACCCAGGAAGACTCAACAAACAAATTAAAACACATACCAACCAATAAAAACGTTAAAAATGGTCAGTTGATATGTGATTTGAAAAATACAAAAGAGTATTGTGTAAATTTTATTCAACAATGGAACCAATTAATCAGAATTTGGAAAAATTTCGGGAACCACAAAAGAATTTCCTTGTTTTACAAATTCAGCTCTAAAAATAGAAATAAATATTGCAAACCCAACCTCAGTTGATGAGTGAATTCGTCGTCTACGATGTCATCATCCCAATTATCTTCCCATATGGTAACCTCGTCGTTCTTTTTTAAATCACCAGTCACGGCTACAAATTTCAAGCAAAGAAAAAAGCCTACGATGTGCTTGGAATTCTTCAAATTCGTCATCTTCTTCCAAAATTGCTAATTCGACTTTAGAATTTGGCTTTTTATTTTTTTCGTCATTATCTTTAGGTTTCGGTTTTACGTATACTTCTTTAGTCATTAGGAACGGAAAGGGGATTTTGATAAGCGCGCAATGTTCAAGGTTCCACTCATTCTGGTGTCTCCTCACTTGTTCAAGTTCAAGTTCAAGTTGCACATGGCTGAAGGTGGCTAAAAGCCAATCACGCACCCAGATTCCCTTGGACGGTATGCAGTTGAGCACCCGGCACTTCGATATCAAGTATACAGTTCTTAATTTTCACACGTTCTTGTTTCCGAATATCTGGAAAGTAAGGTAGGGTTTCTCTTCACCAGCACGGTGAGAGGTCAGCTATTCAGGAAACAATGCAATAATATGCGTGAACAATGTGTGGTGTATGAAATCACTAGCCTAGTTGAGGTATAGTGAAACACAGTCATAGACTGCATATGGGCTAATTTGCTGTCAGGTTGTCCAGGTCTAGACAGGTATGATAAAAATGTAAAAATACGTTTTTTCGTTTTTTTAAAGTTTTTTTTATTAGACAATATGCGGAAATATGATAGACAATTTAACGTCTAATTCCCTTTTAAAGCTCAACACATTTGAGAGGCTTACTATACAATCTGGGAGCTTGTTCCAGAAGTTGACCACACGGTTGCTGAAAAAGTGCTCACGTGCCAGCAACCTGGGCTTACTCTTAAGAAGTTTCATGGAATTACCCCTTGTAGCTGCTTTAGGTGCAAGTTTAAGGATTTCAGTAATATTATCACCCGTAAGACCCTTTAGAATCTTGAAGGCTTCTATTAGGTCACCTCGCAGCCGCCGTCTCTTTAGTGAGAACAAACCGAGGTCCTTGAGTCTAGCCTCATAAGTTTTACGTGCCTGACCCTCAACCATCCTAGTCGCAAGGCGCTGGACCCTTTCGAGACATGCTATATCCTTTTTTAAGTACGGTGCCCAGGATTGAACGCAGTACTCCAAGTGAGGCCGCACAACTACTTTGTATAAGGGGATGAAGATTGAAGGTTTTCGGCAAGATAACGCTGAGCGAAGTCTGAACAATTCTCTGCGAGCCTTGTTTGCAGCTTCGGCACATTAAGTAGCTCATTTAAAATCGCCTGTTATAGTAATGCCAAGATCCTTCACTTTCTGAGCAGCCGCTATTCTGATAGTTCCTTCTCCAACTTCTAGTTGGGTTGTCGCTAAATCAGTCGTCAGAAGACAGCTCTTCCCCAGTTTTAGTGGCAAGTCCCAGGTCTTTGTCCACTCGATTACTTTTTCTAAATCAGAGATAAGCGTATCTCTACTGTCGGTTCCTAGGATCTTAACATCATCAGCAAACAGGAAGCAGCGTGAACTCAAGCACGCTGCCAGGTCGTTTACAAAAATAAGAAAAAGTAATGGACCAAGCACCGAGCCTTGAGGCACTCCACTGAGAATCAGTGATTCCTGCGAGCACTCCCCTGCAATTCTAACATAGTTATTGCGATTAGTTAAGAAGCTGTCTAACCATCGATGTAGGTCGCCTGTGACGCCACACATACTTAGTTTGTGCAGAAGGTACCTATGGTTCACCGAGTCAAATGCCTTTTGAAAATCAAGATAGCAGACTTCGACTACTCTCCCTTCATCGAGGCGTAGTGTCACTCCGTCCAGAAAGCTAAGAAGATTGGTTAGGCAGGACCTTCCTTTCCAGAATCCGTGCTGGGCATCGGATAGTAAGGAATTGGCTACCAAATGTTTACATACCTGGTGCCGAATGATTTTTTCCAAGCACTTGCAAAGAATGCTTGTCAGGCTTACTGGCCTGTAGTTGCGTACATCTGAAATGGGACCCTTTTTGTATATGGCTATTACCGCCGCTCGTTTCCAATCATCCGGTAGTATACCCTGGATTAAGGTAGCTTCGAAAAGATTTCTGATTGCAAGGCTAACTATATTCGCAAGCGGTTGAAGAATAGCCGGATGTATGCCGTCGGGGCCAGCCGACTTAGTTTTGTCCAGCTGCGACAGAACTGTGGTGACCATTTCCTGATTAACCTCCACCGAGCTAAAGGGAGGTGCTCTGCACTCGTGAGTTTCTAAACAGTTACCTGAATTGCGCCGATAAACACTGCAGAAAAATGAATGCAACGCATCGGCTTTTTCCGGTGCAGTCAAAGCCGTATTGCCATCGTCCAGCACTAACGTACCTAATTCTTCTCCTAATGATCGCTTGGACTGAACATAGCCATAAAAAGCTTTCAAGTTAATCTTTGCTTTTTTGGCAAGTCGGGATTCGAAGTCCCTTTTAGCTTTCCTTTGCAGCGCAACAGCTGAATTTCTGGTCTGTATGTACTGCAGTCTAGATCTGTGAGTTCCACAGAATTTGTACGCCCTCCAGCTACGGTCACGACATCTAATAGCCTTGCGAATGGACGCGCTCCATCAGGGTGGTTTTCCTCGCGTTCTCACTGGTTGTAGAGGAGCAAAATCATCCTGTAGTTGTAAAAGGTGCCCTTTTATAATATTCCACCTGATTTCTACACTAGGTTCTAATTCGTCTGGTTCCCAACTTAGATTCATTGCTTTAGTTTGTAGTTGGTCGATGTCCATTCGACCAAAGTTGCGGGACATCTTTACTTGAGGACTAGGATGCACTAAAGTCCAGTCAAGAAGAATTACAGCGTGGTCGCTCTTGCCTAGTGGCGAAAGGTATTTAATTCCATAAATATCTCTTTCATGAGACGACAGAACCAAATCTAAAGTTGACGGAGTATGTCCTGTCCTAAACCTTGTATGTTCCCTGACATGTTGATAAAAGGCCCCGACATGAAACCAGTCTAGATATTGCGACTCAACTGACCCTGGTGAAGAAATTTCAGTACGCCAATCAATGCCCGGGAGATTGAAGTCTCCGACAATTAGTAATGCGTTGCATTGCCCTTTTAGTACTTCCAATGTGTCCATCAGTAATTGGTCGTCTAATGATGAAGCAGTCGGGCTTCTATAAGCACATGCAAGTGCCAGTCTTCTTCTAGCGACAGTAAGAAATACCGATGTTAGTTGGATTGAGTGAGAAGCGATCTTTATCGATGTCTCACTGTGGGGGAGATCTTCGTTTATCATAATTGCCACTCCCCCTCCCGTAGCACCAGTATCCCTATCCTGACGATAGATGGAATACTTAGTTGATACAAATGACGGAACATGATCATCTGGTTTCAACCATGATTCGGAGATGGCAATTATGTCGACCTGGTTTTCCAGTGCAGCAAGCTGCAGCTCGCCATTTATTACGTATACTGCAAGCATTTGTGTACAGTACACGGGTATTTCTATTCTGCGCACATTTTAAACTAACTTTACTCGGGGTGGGAGCACCCCGTTTTTTGAAACCGGAGAAGTTGATAAGTGGCTAGACTGCCCTTGCGAACGAGCTTGCACCGGCCTAATGGCAGTTGTACATAGATTTTCCTCGTTCAGAAGCTTACTGAAAAGCGATTTTTTCATGCGCTCGTATTCTACTGGCGGCCCATTTTGGATGTCTAAGGTTGATCGTTATAATTGAATGCTAAAATGTTTGTACAATCAAATTGTGGTATTTACAATGGAACACATCAAACAATTGATTCAGAGGATGCTATTCGGTAGACAGGAATCCATAGATCAGAATAAAATCGTGAAGTATCCTCCTTTTAGTTAAAGACACTTAGACACAGACGACGCAATCTTTCGGTGTATGAAACATTGCGAAGACCAGCACTTTCTTTGTTGCTCTATGATAGGTTTTATCATAGATTGTAATATCTTTTTGCTCCCAAGTAGCCCAGACCTCTACCGCATACTCCATCATAAGGCGAAGTTGGAAGTTCATTATCCTTGGTAATTTTACCAGAGAGAATCATCTGAATACTCTCCGAAAGATGCCTAACAATCTACTGACCTGTCGGTTTATATTCTAACAGTGAATCGTGTTATGCAGGTTTTCGCTAATCCGAACTACAAGATCTTTTTTCAACAAGCTGCATTTCAAGGTTTCAGTTCCCAATCTATATTTCCAAAGAACAATCTTGCTAAGTTTAAAAATCTCGCTTTTTTGTAAGTTGTATGACACATCTTTCATGGCCGCCCAAATTGACACGTAGTCGAAATCCCTTTGCAGTTTATCACAGTCATCTGCGAAACTGATTCGCGTCCGCATTTTAATATCATCCACGAACAAGACCATTTTGGACGATATAAGGAGGTAAAATCATTTATATATGATAGAAAGTGAAGCGGGCCTTTCACAGATCCTTGTGGAATTCCGTTGGTGGTTCTGAACATTTTGGATAGCACTCCAATTACTCTAACTCGTGTGTGGCGAAGTGACAAATAGTTGCACAATCATGAGAGGAGTGGTTGACATATTCCAGAACGTATCAGTTTTTGAAGAAGCAAATGGTGATTGACTCTGTCAAAAGCTTTAGAAATGTTCAAGTAATAGGTGTGAATGAAAGAACTTCTATTTAACTACTTCGTCCAGTCGTCTGACGCTATGAGGATATTCGTTAGACAAGAGCGATGAGATCGAAATCCATGCTGCGCTGGCAAAAAATAATTATGCGATTCAAAGTGTGTACTGTTCTTTCTGAGACTATATATTCCATGACCTTACCAATAACAGGTGATAGTGTGACGGTACGATGATTTGCAGCGTCAGATCGGCAGCCGTGTTTGAAGATAGGTGTAATCACGCCGGATTTTCAATCTTTCGGTACCACTCCCTTGATCAATGAATACTGAAACATGCTGGAAAGCGGTTCACAAAGCTGTCGATGACAGAACCTGAGTTTATGTGGTGTGATGCCATCCGCACATGGGTATTTTGTTACATTTAGTTCGAGCATTTGTTTCGCTACTATCTCTGGATTTATCAGAATCTCTCCCAATGTTTGTCATTCGCTCTTGCGTTCATGATTTTGTATAGTAACTTAGGGTTGCGTTCCATTTTTAACAGCAGCATTCATCGGTGCGTTTTTAATCCTCTTGAATGCGTGAACTCACATTGTAGCGTAACATACGGAAATCTATACAAAACCTATACAAATCTCGAGTTTCACAAAATCTACAAGTTCGATCCATTGCGGTTTAAGGCTTATGTGGTCTGTCTGTCAATGCTTAATCTGCAAGTGGGATTTATTCAGAGCCAATTTACCTACCCGGCGAATCACCCATTCAGAGCAAGCGGTTGCTAAGTTCTGCAAACATAGTCGAACACAACTACTGAATGGTCGCTGAGGCCCAGCGAAGAATGGAATAAGGTAGCTTCGACAGAATGTTCTTCCGATGTTAACACCGAATCCAAGACGGAGGTGCGGTCAAAACCTTTTCTTCCAGAGCTTTCGTGTACATGGTTGTATAATGGGACTGAATGTAGTACCTCTCTAGTATCTCTCTTTAATCGAGCCTTTGTTGAGAGTAGTCGTTCGTGGGACAAATGGTAGGCTGGATAAAATCCCACATAATAAGTACTGTTGTTTGTTAATTTCGAGTCACGCGCTGAAGCACTTTGATCAATCTTTCGTTGGGCGATTCTGTAAATAAAGTTGACAGGCAGACCACACCCATCATGCAAACTTAACCAGACATTAGCGTTAAATAATACCAAATTGTATCCTTAGGAACGAATTCTTTGTTTTCTATAATCGGCACCGGATGCGATTTGGAAAGCTCAAATAGTTTATCTATATTTAAAATGAAACTGGACAATTATATGAGAACTAATCAGAATTCCGCCCCCAAATATTAATAAACTATCATCGTCCATTTGATTTTGGATTTTATTTATACTTATACATACATTTGCTTTTTCAACCATAAATCTTGAATCTTGAATCTTGAATCTTGATACTAATTATAAAAAGCATCACCACCACCACTTCTCTCTATCGTTTCTTATAAAATTAATTTTGGAAATGGATATCCCCGTCTCACTCAATTCAGAATCGTACCATGTTTAATATTAGTAATAATTTGAGATGAGTGGTTCGAGAATATCTCGGTTAATTTCGTCAATTTGTTCGAAAGGCTTAGCGCATTTGTATATAAATATCATATAAAGTTTGTAGTGCTCACGCCATGAAATGTTATCAATGGTCTAACTCTTTCGAAATCGGAATGTTCAAGTATTTTGGAGCTATCTTATGAGATTCCATTTAAAGCACATCCATTGGCGTTTGTGAGGTTGTATTATACGTTAGCTTACTTCCGATTACCATCCAGGGCAAGCACAACTTGACACTCATGTGGTAGATTTCTTCTATTGCCTTTCCATCCACGTAGGAAACTATCGGTCATTTCGATTACCAAGAAAGTTATCTTTGAATGACTAGAACCAAGCCTTTTTATAGTTGGAAGATCGCGGTAACCTGAATGCATCCAAAAATATCGCTTTTAATACCAATGGTTTCGCCTAAGTTTTTCTTCTGTTTGTGAATTTGCTGAGACTTTTATTGGGATAGTATGTCTGCAGCATTTTCCAGAACGCCTAGAAGTACAATACTTCTTGGATTAATTTTTCTCGAGATTACTTCGACCAATTTTGCTCCCACCATGTTAGATCTGCATGGATATGGCATGTAGATTCTGGAACTCTTCTGATAATGTAAGCATATAAGAGTAAGTTTTCAACGTTGTGAAGAGAAATTCTACCTTACTTTCCAGATATTCGGGAACAAGAACGTGTGGAAAGTACAAACTGTATACTCGGTATCGAAGTGCCGGGTAATCAACCGCATACCTTCGAAGGAAATCTGGGCGCGTGATTGGCCTTTAGACACCTTCAGCCCAGTGCAACTTGAACTTGAACTTGAACGTTCTGAGCAGATTTTAGCGTTAACCGTAAATGGCGAGGAACATCTTTGTGAACAGAATTCAGTTGACGGCTCAACCGAACTATTTACGGGGAAATAACTGCGGCCAGTCTTGTCTGACTTCAGAGTTTATACCACTCCATAAAGTCAAGTTTTTTGCTTAGCTTTGAACAGCATTTTTCGTGACTCGGTCACGTAGTTACATATAACACTAAGGTTTATACCCGCGGATATTGGTTTGTTATTTGAGTCGATCGTTTTAAAAATGATTTGACGAGTCTCTGTGTTGGTCTGTGTGAGTATGACGGATTATCTATCGGTTGTTAGGCCGTAGCATCTGAGTTGTGCAATAATGGTAACTTTATGACGTTTATAATCAGTTCATTAAATTTTGTATACTGGATTCTAGTTGATTTAGATGCGACTCAATTTCATTCTCAGAAGTTTTCGCTTTCGAAGGTGTCACTGTTAGGTTGGTCTTGCAAAAGTGGCAAACGTAACAAACACACGGAAATATATCTCCATTAATAATGGCTACCTAATCCGAGGTCAGCTATTTGTCTCATTTGGCATGCATTTTTAACAAACATGCGTAACACGTGACAGATCTGAGTTGCTGCACCACATGAATGCTCAAATTCGTTATTTTCTCCCACCCTGGCATGAAGGGCTTAGTCCATTTTACCGGTTTCTGTTCAGAAGCCTTTGGAATTTGCCAAGTTGTCAAACATTAGCGGTTATTGCTACCATGCTGTTCGGCATTTCATTTGCTTTAATTTTGAATCACGCTTTTAGGGCGAGAACAGAAGGCATTTACATACACACGCGAAGAGATGGCAAGCTTTTCAACCTTACCCGATTTAGAGCACAAATAAACGTACTGGATGTTCTAATCCATGCCCTGCTGTTTTCCGACGGTGAAGCTATTACTGCTCACTCCCAAAAACACCTCGAGCAGCTAATGGACTGTTTTTCGTCCGCATGCAAAGACTTTCGGTTACTAATCAGCATTAGCAAGACCGAAGTTCTTGGTCAAGGGACTGTATCGCCTCCCATCATAACTGTTGGAAACTGTCAGCTTGAATCAGTACATCCGTTCACATACCTTGGTTCAACCATTGCGGATAACCTCTCGTTAGATGCAGAGATTGATAAGCGGATAAGCAGAGCAGCTGTCATTCTGTCATGTTTAAACTCTCGTGGTTCGGGGTAACCGCAAGCTGACTGTGAAGACAAAGATGATGGCATAAGTGCGTGTGTACTAAATGCTATACTGTATGTCAGTGAAACCTGGGTCACCTATGCAAAACACGAACGGAAGCTGAATGCTTTCCATCTACGAAGCATCCGTCGAATTTTGAACATATCGTGGATGGACAAATTTACTAATACTAAAGTGCTTTCAAAAACTGATCTCCAGTGCATGTTCACCCCAATAAGACAGCGCCGCCTGTGGTGGCTTGGCCACGTCTACAAAATGGAAAATGGTGGTATTTCGAAAGATCTACTCTATAGTGAGTTGAAAACATGAACTCGACGAATAAGAAGACCGCACCTGCTATAAAAGACGTTTGCGAGAGATATATGAAAGCTCTCAACATCGACCCCGTGAGCTGCAAAGAACTTGCTGTTGACCGCTCACATTTGTGACATTGTGTAAATCGTCGTCTGCAAGCTCGCGAGGAGTAGATACAGCTTTTAACTTCTGAAGGCAGATCACACCTCCGGTGTGCAACTGACTCAGTTCTGCCTTTCGTTGCGAGCGCTGCGGGAGAGATTGTTCCTCCGAATTGGACTGTATAGTCATTCAAAAGCTGAAAACATGAAATGAATCATGCGATTGTGATGTACATCCATGTTCGGCATCGACTGAGGGAGGCTAACAACAATATGAATTTTAACGCTTTATGACCAGTAACAATGGTAAAATGGGAATTTGTGTTAACGTTAAATGCCCCAATGGAGAACTGATGCTCCACAGTGTGTTTAAGTATAGCCTTTCTCAGCAGTTGTTAACCTGCTTGATACACAAAATATTGGATGTCCATTTTGCTCAAGAACAGCACCTATACCATCAAGGAATGCATCAGCAATTACAAAGAAGTTATTTCTAAGACCAAATGAACGGCGAATTGCGTCTGACTTCAAAGAAGAGAATATGATGCGTACACAATGTTCATGTTTATCAGCCATGCAAACATTTCTTTGGATTGCAGTGCTTTTAGACTAAAATTTGGAATGAACCTCGAATAGTATTGCGATGAACCGATGACAGATTTCATATGTTCGGTTATTTGGCAACTTAGCATTGGTCAGCGGAAGTAAACGATTAGGATCTAGTATATATCCATTATCAGCAACATTATATTCAAGGCATTCAAAATTCGAAATAGAAAACAAACACTTTTTAGATTAAGCAACATTTTTAGAAGTTAATCTAGGAAATATTTTGTAAAGGGATCGTACTGGCGCATGCACAATGACATCATCCTGATATGCTTCGACTACAACCATATTACAAGTAATACCATTCATGACATGTTGGAATGTATCACGAGAATTGAGCAAATGAAAAGGTAAAAATTTGTACCGAAATAATCCAAATCGTGTGTTGATGGTAGTCAACATTGAAGACTGATCAGTTAAGGGTATTTGTAGGTAGGCATTCTTGAGATCAATCTTCGAGAAAAATTTAAATCCCATCAAAATATTCAAAATATCCTCAGGTCCAATTATCATGCTTGTTTGCTTCAGCAATCTGGTTTGTAAGGTGAGACGATTATCATCGCAAATCTTTGGGGACTTTTCATCAGATTTCAAAGGTGTAACACTAGGTATACTTCCAGCAGATGATTCAAACGTTTTAATGATACCTTCAGAACATATATCTTTCAAAGCTTTTTCAAAAGGTTCAACTCGAATGGGACAGCGTTTAAGTATTACAAGATTTTCTTTTACTTCAAGAGAAATTGTAGGAATTTTCATTCCACCTGCTGCTTGCGGTCATTTTACTATAAGATTCTTTAAATCTTATGTATCTTCTGACGATGTCAAAAGAGATAGATTAACTTTTACAGCTTGCATTGCTTTCAAAGCAAAAAGAGATGGACCAGTTTTAGCAACAATTAATCGAAAGGCAGTAGAATTATTTTCATCTCGAATGGAAATGAAACACAATCTAACAACAGGAATAGAATGTCCAGTAATGCCTTTTTGTGAGGCTAAAAAGTTGTAATTTTGCATGAGGAACGAACTGGTTAAGATCTCTCTTGGTAATAAGCGACTCAACGCTACTCGTTTCCAGAATGAAATCTAAAGATGCAGCACCAGAAACACAAAAAATAGTTTTACGAATATGATTTGAATTGAAAGACGTCACTGCTAGAGATAATGATTTACATTCGTCATTAATATCGCTAACCTGAGAATTCCTGGAATCACTCAAACATGTTTTAGCTGTTTGACAATCAGATTGGATATGACCCGATCTTCCACACTTGTGGAATTCGGCATTGCGAAATCGGCGAATTAGGCCTGCCGCAAAATGCACACTTCCCAATTTTGATTGAATTAGAATGCCTATTAGCAACCCAACGATAAATCTTTCGATAAATGAACAGTTTTGTTACAATAGCATTCTTCACTGTTTGACGTTTTGGTGATTTGAACATGACAGAACTTTCCGCTGGTGAAAAACCAGTAGTCGCAGTACGTGCATCTTTATATTGTTCACAATGAGCTCGAACATCTTTGAAAGAGGTTTTTGGCATTTTCAAATGCTCATTCTGTAAAAGACTGTCATCAATTCCAGCAATCATGCGATATTTCAACTGCATTTCCAACAAGTCACCGAAATCGCATTTGACAGACGAGTTAACAATTGTACAATAAAATCACGGATTTTATATGCGCAATTAAAGCTGCATTAAAGAATCGTATAGGACAGAAATCTGAGGATCAGGATATGCCAAGTTTGTTATCAACGTATAGGTGGGTTTTCCAATAGAATTCCGAAAATGAATAGACTTCGTGTCATTTTCAGCTTTGGTACATGTGAATCACCAAATTTCGAATCTCTCAAACGTATCTTGCAGGTCCCGTGCATTTGTATCTATATAAAGCGGTTCCAAATTTAAATGTGTATGAAATTGGTGGTCGTAACACCAAATGTAGTATTTGAATAATAGAATTATGTCCAACATGAATTAAAATCAGAAATAGCAATCAGAATGAGTAAATGATCACGAAGTATATTCGAATATCGCGCAATTAATTAATAATTTCGTATTATAAAATTTCATAAATAAACATTCAGAGGTGGTCCATATTATATTTACCACAATTCATGACTACTTATCAGTACCAAGTTCTATGAAATATTCACAAATTTTATCTCAAAAACACGCGAAAAACAACAGTGCTCATTAGATTAACCGGTTTTAGCTTACACTGTATCCGATAGGAAGACTTGACATGGAAATCAGATCGGTTGGGCAACATAAATAGATGTTGCTGGCTCCTTCGCGACTGGTAGGGCACACAAATCTACTCAAACATGCCCGTCTCGTGAAGGATTCATAAACGCATAATTGCGATCGGTAAAACGGTGGACGGTAGCCCAGTTCGTAAGGCGTGGGACTACAACAGTGATTGTAGAGGGTTAGAGTTCCACCAGAGGCAGAGTATATGCACTGCTGATTAGCTCAAATTAGAACTAAACTCAAGTCCTGTGCTTCTATTATGGACCGTGGTTATCAAATTTATGAATATTATAAAGTACTTAATACTAATGAGTAGTCACGTAGACTTAAAAATGTTTTATAGTAAGCTTGATCTTATTTACCACATAGAATACTGGAAATACGTCTGGTTGTTGGTAATAACAAAACCAATGTTGTGCTTGAAATTCCGTTCGAGCTTTATTTCAGTTCTGCTTCGCACTTTCGTCTTAAGTTTCCACTACCTGTGTCGAGCAGAGCGTACAAGTGATACAACAAATATCATACGAAAGATATGCCTATCTAAACTATCAAACGCCATAAGTTGGATTAACGATTAGCAAATTGATGCTATCTGATTACAAGAGCAGTGATCCAGTATGTTGACGAAGCTTAACCGGGAAATCAACTCTAACTCTGCATTCGTACTTCAACGATGTAGAAATGCATTGAGATTCAAAATTAATTGTTTCACTTGGAAATGTATTAAATGGCTTGAAGAAACCATAGCTGGTTAACCACCAAAAACCACATGGGAAACCTTTCGAACACTATGTCACTAAACATATTGCTGAAAACAAAATACAGTACGAAAGTGATATACTGCCTAAAATTTAGTGAAATCCAAAGTTCCGTAACCAGATTTTGAATAAGCAGCTTTCAGTAATACCAGGAGTTGCGGCCTTACGGACGCACTCTGGAATGACCACCAATGCATCTGGCACAACGTGAAATATTATGTTATAGATTTTGTTTGAAGGAAAGCGCTGGTATAGAACCAGACAATAACGAATACTTCGCTTTGGAATTTAAAGCGAAGCGAAGTTGCGAAGCGAAGCGAATATTGTTGAATATTCGCTTCGCTATCGCCATGGCGAAGGGCAAAAAAACTTCGCTAAAAATTCGATATACTTCGCTTCGCTTAAAACGAAGTGCAAGTTCAAACTTCGCCGTAAACGAATATTAGCGAAGTCTTCGCTAAAAGCGAAGAGTGTACATTTTTGTACTTTAATATTTTAACCCCTTGTCTACGGGAATTGTTTTGATGTTGACACTTGTTGACACTCGACTGGCTCTAAAAACAGTCCTGCGAGGATCAGATGACAGACACCGCCAGATAAGTGCACTCCGATGGTGACTAAAGGTACCGACGTAAGCTACTGAGCAACCGACTGCTTGTTTAATTGCTATAAGCTAACATTTGAGGTGGTAACTGAAGTTACTGTCAGTAGACAAAGGGTTGTACTTTTTTGTACTTTATTATTTTAAATGTATTCGCGTAGGTGTGTGGCCGGATGCGAAGGGCGTGGTTGTTTTGATCTGCTTGGGTGTTTGCCGCTCTGCGTGGGTGCTTGCCGTCTTGCCTGTGCGTTTTTTTTGCGTGCGTGATTGGAGGACTATAAATAGGATGAAAATTTAATTGTCTCATCATAGTCTCATCATGAGCCCCCAGAAGACGCGCCAAAAGTCGGACAAGGACAAAGACTCGGCCTTGGCCAAGAAGTCCAAGAGGAGCCCGACCCTCAACGTCAAGCTGCAGATGAGACGCCCACCCTGCAGCATGTCGTTCCGGACATGGCCAAGATTGTCATGATGTCCGCTACCAGGATCAAGCTGTTCGCCGACTTCAAGAATGCCACCAAGGCATTCATCAAGAAGTTCCAGGAGAGATCAAGATCAGAGTTCCCGAGCTGGGCAGAAACGTGGACCTCTACCAGATTGCGCACCACCTGAACCCCACTCAGAAGGCCGTGTACCTCAGGACCAGGTCTCGTGGTCACCTCTTCTACGAGTGCGAACAGGGCATCAAGGTGCTCTTGTCCAACTTGGCCCCAGCCGCTCCACCATCCATTCAGATGCCAAAACCCGCTTGCCAAGATCTTGAAGGTTTTCTCCAAGAGCACCATCACCTTGATCTTGATCCGGAATTGGCCTTTAGCAGCGTCGACCAGTTCCAGTCCCAGTCTCAACCAGCCCCAGTTCCTCCCTATGTCAAGAAGATGAATGAGTCGATGGCGTCTCCCCTGGAAAAGAAGGACATCGACGTGCTTCAGTACTGGAAGATGAAGGCCAAGAAGCTCCCTCTACTCGCCAAAGTCGCCCAGTAAGTTGTTTCAAAGTTAAAGGTCACTTATTTTCCGTTGGATTATAATTTGTTCTCGTTATTCGCCATACTTCGCTATAATATTCGCTAAACTTCGCCATACTTCGATATTATTCGCTATACTTCGATACATTTTTTTCCATTCTTAGATGTAGTATTGCTATACTTTGATATAGTATTGCTATACTTCGAAATAGTAGTTCAACGTTTGCACCCATGGCCCCCTGGAACCTAATACAAAATACTCAACCTGTTTCATTTTCTTTTAGGATGGTCTACGCCATCCCGGCTACCTCAGCCTCATCAGAGAGGGTCTTTTTGGAAGCTGGACTCATGACCAAGCCCACCCGAAGCCTTCTGAACAACGAGAGGGTCCAGGAGCTCGTCTACATTCATGACAATTACGAGAGAGTGCTCCCCTACATGAAAAGGATGAAGCTCCGCATCCAGGAGTTCACCAATGGCGAAGGTACCAGCACTCAGAGTCAGCAGCAGCTCAAAGATCAGGATGACCCTGAGGCCCAACCTTGGGTGTGAGTTTGTCGACACCCAGGGAGCTCACGGCGGGGGCCTAACTGCCCTCTTGACTGTAGGCAGCCCGGACGCAGGTCCGGACCATGTCCAGGTCCGGAACCCCGTCTCAGAGACCGAGTCAGAGATGAAGTTTTGTATATTTTTCCAATTGCCAAAGCTCATGAAAAATCCCTCTCTTGTCAATAAATAGTTCTTATCTGTCATAAATAATTTGTTACGAATTCGTTTTTTTTTCCAAGCGAATTACGGATTTTAAACGAATATTGGCGAATTTATATCAATTTATTACAAGCTTTTTTGTCGAAAACGAGTTTTTTGGGGACATCGGAAGTTAAGCGAAGATTGATCGCTAATATTCGTTATGGTCGGATGCGAATCTTCGCTATTGCGAAGTGCACTTCGGAATTATCGCTTATTGCCGATGTGTACAAAAAGCTTGCCGTATCTTGAGTCTTCTTCAAGAAGAAGGCCGGATTTTAACCCCGAACTCCTACCCCGGGTAAT
>JACCGJ010016405.1:0-19831 GCA_013407085.1 Atriophallophorus winterbourni | reverse complement strand
TTCTAACAGGTCAGCGGTCTGATTTATGGATTCTGTGAAGCCGGACGAAGTTTTCAGGGCAAAGACTCCTGGTTTAATATTTGTTCTATGGTTTACAAGTCTATACAAGAGATTCGGATTCTGGTGCACCTGAGTAAACAATTGCGATTGGAACGCTTGTTTATCATCTCGAATTAAGCTGATAACCTTGTTTATCAGTCGTGTAAATTGTGTCCAAGAATCAGCTGTGTTGGTAGCCTTGTGAAACTCCCACGCTACTGCACTTTGTTTCATCCACTTTTTAGTCCTGCTTCGTAGTAAAAAATTATTTCTTTGAGACCTTTTCTTCAAAGCAAACATTGAATGTTCCTCCAATAGAGATTTGAGGTGCTGTAAGAGAGATCGCCAATGACTATCCGGATCGGAGTAATCCAGTTCTGCGAAACTAGTGCTTTGTAACTCGGCACACAGAGCACGGTATTTCACCATTCTTACGCATTTTGTCCCGTCACTATTGCGTCTAGCGCTACAAACGTACTCGAATTCTAGGACAACGTGATCGCTTCGTCCGATCGGCGGTTTATAAACGATATTCTCAACAGCTGTGGGATCTGATGTAAGTATAAGGTCCAAGTTAGACGGCTGGTCTGATCCTCTCATACGAGTAAATCCAAAAACGTGGTTATAAAGGGGTGCGTAATCCAAAACGGCTCGAAGTTCATTTTCAAGTGCCTCTGATGGATGATCATTCCGGCTATAGAGCTGGGGAAAGTTGAAATTCCCCATTATTAATATTTGAGTATTGTATCGCGTTGTTACATAGCGCAAAGCATTAATCAGTTTATTGTTTAGATCGAGAGTTGCTGTTGGAGAACGATAGATCACTCCGATAATGCATTGGTCTCCTGAAGTAAGAGTCAGAGAACACCAAAGTGTGTCAGTGGTCTAGGGATAGGACCTTGCCCTTTAAAGTTTACAGACCGCGGTATCTTAAAAGCATCCACAAGTATGGCGTTTATAATACCGATTGTTTCGGCTAGGTATTTCCACTGTTTTTGATCGTGCTCAACTTTTTCTTCAGAAGGTACGTAAGTAGCATCTTCTGGAATGCCAAGAAACACAATACTTCCCGGATTATTTCATTCTCGAGATTTATTTGACGACTTTCGCTCCGACCATGGTAGATCTGCATGGATACTACAAGTAGACTCTGGCACACCTCAAGAAGGTGAGCATTTAGGAGTACGTTTTCCACGCCCTCCACAGATTCCAGCGTTATTCTTAAGAGGCGAGGGTCATCTTTGTGAGCAGAATTCAGGTGGTGGGTCAGCCGAACTATTGATGAGGGAGTAACAGCGACCAGTCCCATCTGACTACAAAGTTTATAGCACTCAACTAAGTCATGTTTTTGCTTAGCTTTGAACAGCGTTTCCAGCGACTCGGTCACGTTGGTGCCTATAAAACTAAGGTTTATACCAGCAGATTTTGATTTATAATTTAAGTAGGTCTTTTTCGAACAGGTTTTGCTGGGTCCCTTCTCGTTTCCGTTCAGTTGAGGAGTCACTGTTCCCGGCGAACACTTACCCGTTTTAGTCACCGTTTGCGCGGTTATCTGGGCAAATGTTGGCCTGTCCGAGTATGAAGGATTTTCTATCAGCTCTTTGGCAGTAACCCTTAAGTCGGGTGCGCTTTATGACGTTTTTTAAAAGTTCCTTCAGTTTTCGTATACTGGATTCCAGTCCATTTAGACTCGTCTCAATATCATTCTCAAGAGTTTTCGCCTCCGAGACTGACGGTGTTGGTTTGGCTTTGCAAACCAGACAAAGATAACAAACACCGGGACTTAAACATATTTCAATCAATTCCAAACACCGGGACAATTATCTTCATTAATAATCGATACCGAATCCGAGGTCAGCGATTTGTCGCATTTTGAATGAAGTTTCAACAAACAAGCGTAACACGTGACTGACCTCCCCTTAGGACTCACCGACTTTCGGCAAAACGTACACATGATCTAAACAGACCGTCAACTTTATACGTAAAATACAGACCAGGGTATACTACCGTCTCGGTGAGGGCGTGCGTTATTTGCACTTTTGCCTCCTATAGAAACCCGAGAGGGCACATCAACCAATCAGGTGATGCGTGAGTGTGTTCGAAGTGATTTACTACAAAAACCCGAGAAGTTAAGGGTAGACATTACGTGCGGCGTATGTATTTCTGTCAGCCAATAAGAATTGTCAGTCGTACGAGTAAAATTTGAGTGTTATCAGGCCGGAAGGTTTTCCTCGTTTCATGAATAAATGAAATTTTTCGTTTTTTATTAAAAACACGTTAAACATATAAGATTGACAGGCATACAGTTGATTCCCAATGTGAAACAAACAAGCTATCGCATAGATAGCAATTTTTTCTAGATGACCTGAAGAGATAGTAAACAACCAAGCTTCCTTTCCAGAGCTTAGAACATATAATATATATATATATATATATATATATATATATATATATATATATATATATATATATATATCGTGCCGAAATCGCGGAATTGCCGATTCTGCGGATTCGGCAATCAGTTTGCCGATTCCGCGGAATGGGCATTTCGTTGCTGATTTCGCGGAATAGGCAACGATTTGCTGAAAATGTGGAACTCATTTCTACCACTGCTGATTCCGTAGATTCAGCAGCCGATTCCGTGGATTCGGCAGCTGATTCTGCGGAATCGGCAAGCTATGTTTTTACTGTATTTCAACCTTCTTGTCCGTTATAAATTAGCGAGATTTTTATGTGAATTCACTTTAGATTTAATATCAGAAGTTCATTTTCACTGCATTTTCAAGTTGCCGAAATGCATGATTGATTTTCAAGTGGAATATTAACATTGTGGTCACAGGGAACGTGTCTCACACAACAGTCTATTAAAGGATGTTGATTGCTTGTGATTATGCTTTCAATGCATTTTCAATTTGCTGAAATGCATGAAAGATTTTCAAGTGGAATATTAACATTGTGGTCACAGGGAACGTGTCTCACACAAAAGACTATTAAAGGCTGTTGATTGCTTGTGATTCTACATTTTACATTAGTGCTTGCAGAGACAACATCATGGAAGTGAATGTAGCAAACCAACGGGCTCGGTTTCAAGAAACAGTGGCCTGCGAAAAGCTGTCTAAATTCACAGTGCCTAATCGAGAAGAATACACCTCAATGCTTGCAACCTTGTGTGGCAGTGAACGATCCAAATTATTCTACTATCTTCGGGAGAAATTTGCAGTCGTCGAAGTTGGCGGTGTCAAGAAAATCGTCAAGGTAAGCCTCTTTATTTCTCTTGCACACACAATTTTTTGTCATCGATCGATGTTGTCGTTGGCACCATCAACATCATCAACAAAAACAACAACAGCATCATCCTTAGCAAAATCAGTTTCATTAGCTCTGTAAACTTGTTTCTTTTTATTCTTTCAGAGCCGAAAAAATGAAGCTGATCCACTTCACTACTTTGCCGTTCGGGACGAGCTCTTCGATATAATCTACGAAGCTCACGTGTCGACTGGTCATGGCGGTGAAAAACAAACCAAAAGATTTCTTGATGACAAATATACAAACATACCAATGAAGATGGTGTCCCTCTTTTTGGCTGCATGCGAGACATGTCAAAGAAAGAAACCCTTACCGAACAAAGGAATTGTTGTAAAACCCATTCGGTCACGAAATTACTGTGACCGTGGTCAAGTTGACTTGATCAATATGGAATCAACACCAAGTGGAAATTTCGTACAGATATTAAATTACCAGGATCACTTCACCAAGTTCTTGGTACTAAAACCATTAACGAGTAAAAGGGCTGCCGAAGTGGCGTACCACCTCATAGATATATTCACATTCATGGGTGCGCCCAGCATTCTTCAGAGTGATAACGGTAGAGAATTTGTGGCGGATGTAGTCTCAGAAATGAAATCCATGTGGCCCAACCTGCAGCTAGTTCATGGGCGCGCGAGGCACCCACAAAGCAGGGATCTGTGGAGCGGTCTAATGCTGATGTAAAGCAGATGCTTATTGCTTGGACAATCGATAACAATACAACGAATTGGGCAGATGGCCTACGTTTCGTGCAGTTTCAAAAGAATAGCTCATCACACAAAAACCTGCAAAACACGTCTCCATTTGAGATTTTATTCGGACAGAAACCAAGACTAGGATTGCAGGAAACGGTTTTACCTGCAGGCGTTCTCGCTCACATAACAACAGAGGAACAACTGGAGGCGGCTCTCAGGGAGATCCATGGCATGGAAGCTGCTGATGAACCAGCTGTTTATTCCGGGGAACAAGATCAGGCTTGTGAGGAACAAGCTGTTGCTGCCGGGGAACAAGATCAGGCTTGTGAGGAACAAGCTGTTGCTGCCGGGGAACAAGATCAGGTTGATGAAACTGGAGAAAGAGCTACAGGTATTGCAGATGTTTTCTCAAAGCACATCCAGATGATAAGGACATGCAGTGACAAGGCTACAAGCGGACAAGAAAAGAGCAGAAAAGAAATGCTCGAAGCGAGCAGCGCCATTCTGCATCCTATATCCGTGGGAGACTGCGTCTTACTTCCGATTTCCGAATTCGATCGTGGACGACTAGACTTTAGAAATATTATTGGAGTGGTTTACGACATTACTGCCAGCGGAATGTACAAAGTTGCAACAAAACATGGAATGATCGAGGCAGCTTTCTCTAGAAATCAGCTGCAGAAGGCAGATAGTCAGCTGATGAGCCTTTCGGAAACGAGAGACATTATGCAATCATTTCGCAAGATTGCATCCCTTCATTCTGCCACTGGGGGACAAGGATTTGCAAAGTGTTCTTGCACAGCAAAGTGCGATTCCAGGCGCTGTAGTTGCAGGAAGAGCGGAACATTGTGCCACTCTCATTGCCATCCTTGGAAAGTAAAATGTAAGAACAAATAGTGACAAAAAAAGACTTCTTTTAGAATTCATGATTGTACCACTATTTATTTATGTCTGTACCGATTTATCTGGTTAATAAACCTATAGTGAATTCGCCCGACATTGTTTGTTCCATTTTAAACATCATCTTCATCGGCGAAAAATAAAAATCTCGCTTACTTATAACGGACAAAAAGGCTGAAATACAGTAAAAACATAGCTTGCCGATTCCGCAGAATCAGCAGCCGAATCCACGGAATCGGCTGCTGAATCTACGGAATCGGCAGTGGTAGAAATGAGTTCCACATTTTCAGCAAATCGTTGCCTATTCCGCGGAATCAGCAACGAAATGCTCATTCCGCGGGAATCGGGCAAATGATTGCCGCATCCAGCAGAATCGGCAAATTCCGTGATTCGGCAAACGAATATATCTATGATACAGACATGGTAGTGCCCAAACAGTGAGTGTTCATTCCTTGTCACGAAATCTGGTCCATCTATTCTTGGCTTAATTCGCTAAAATTACTCAATATTGGCTTTTCCTTTTTGTCTACAAGTTCATTATCAAAATTTTAGTCTCAAGCAATACAATATTTAATTCGTCAGTGTGCATCTCATTCCGGTGGCATGAACATAAAACCTGTTCATTTAGAAATAACTAGTGATCCTGTATTTTCAAAACTTCGCCTGATTGCATATGGTTTAAGGGAACCTGTTCGAAAAGTAATTAATTCTTTGTGTGGACTTGGAATTCTTGTTCCAGTGGCAGCATCCAAATGGGCCACACGAATAGTTACACCTCTGAAAAGAAATGGACAAACGCCCCATGTTTGTGGAGATTACAGAGTGACACTGAACCCTCGATTAATGAAACGAAGTTGCACGACTGAGGAACCTGAGGTTATATTATCTTGTTTATATGGTTCATGTGTTTTCTCGAAATTCAATCTGAAGGATGCCTACTTACTTACTTACGTATTCTAAATTCATCCCAAATTTTGCAACAGTTGCTAATTCATTGTTAGTATTTGTGAATGCTACTACGTTCAAGTTGACTCCCGAACATGAAAAGACACTTCGGGTTATTTTATCCATATCGCAATCCAGTGCTCTACTTATCCGTTTACACCAAATTTGCGTTATGTTTTAATCATGGATGCTTCAACTCATGGAATTGGTGCTGTTTTAGAGCAAAATGGTCATTCGATATTGTGCATTTCACGTCGACTAAGTAAAGCAGAACAAAGTTATGCTTAAACTCATCGAGAAGCGCTTGCTGTTTACTAGGCTGTCGTGCGCCTACACAAATATTTATTTGAACATGAATTCACTATAGTAACTGATCATGAAGCATGGAAATTAATTTACAATCCGACAACTTCATTGGCAAAATCTACCGCAGCAATGGTTCAGCGATGGAGCATAGCACTTGGTGCATATAATTACACTATTGAACATCGCCACATCCAAGAATTGTGCATAAGCGTCATGCAGATCAAATCATCTAACAAGATTCAGGTGAGCTGCGTTCTAATACTCTAGTTTCTTCCGAGAATACTTAATCAAGTGAACATGTCAGACGATCGGAAAGACTGATGAACAAACTTATTCAAGATTACAAAAATACAAGAACGATTGGGAACTGCGGTGGATGTGATGATTTTTTGAATAACAATCAATAATAATAATGCTGTTATTAAAATTCTCTTTGTTAAAGTTAAATTAATTAATACATAACGTGTGATTCGAGTGAGCGTGCTTTATTCTCGCCTCTATTCTTGGGTTGGTTCACTCAATTCAATTCAATACAATTCATTACAGACAACTAAAAACTATGCAGATGTAATTTAGTTGAAACGAAACAGTGATACGTCTGTTATCCGTATGTCTTTAATGTTGCAAAATATTCATTTTATGTATCACGTTTACGGTCTGCTTAGAGCAAGTTTCATTCCGAAAAACAAATTCAAATTTTCTCGACCAGTTTGTCCACTACGGAACATTTCCATGTTGACCTCAACGTATCAAGTTTACGGTCTGTTTAGATCAGGTTTCATTCAGAGTAACAACTTTCTCTCGGCCAGTGTGTTCGCTTCGGAACTTTCCCATGTTGACCTCAAGGGTTGGCAACACGTTTAGCCTTACCGTCCACCGGGTGTCATTTGATATTCCACATCTTCACCGAAACTGCCGTCGGTGCCTTTATCTGGTGCGCATTTATTTTCTTATGGAACTCATTACCGTCGGGTGTTGTGCATTTACCTATTGAAAGGATTTTCAGGAGCAAACTTATATATTGATGTGAAAAATGCAACCTTTCATTCACTTCATATAAAGCTACTTCTCAAACATCGGACACCCTGAATCTTTAACCGTGGTTAAGTTAATCCAGTTAGCATGTAATACAACAGTTACTATTTATATATATATGTTCTAAGCTCTGGAAAAGAAGCTTGGTGATAGGCAGTCTAATATTGGTTGTTTACTATCTCTTCAGGTCATCTAGAAAAATTGCTATCTATGCGATAGCTTGTTTGTTTCACATTGGGAATCAACTGTATGCCTGTCAATCTTAAATGTTTAACGTGTTTTTAATAAAAAACGAAAAATTTCATTTATTCATGAAACGAGGAAAACCTTCACGCCAGATAACACTCAAATTTTACTCGTACGACGGTCAATTCTTATTGGCTGACACAAATACATACGCCGCACGTAATGTCTACCCTTAACTTCTCGGGTTTTTGTAGTAAATCACTTCGAACACACACACGCATCACCTGATTGGTTGATGTGCCCTCTCGGGTTTCTATAGGAGGCAAAAGTGCAAATAACGCACGCCCGAGGAAGAATGTCGAACATCATGACACGATTTATCCTCGTGCGACAAAGTTGGTGTCCCGTTACAGAAATTTGTCTTCCAAAGAGCGAACGTTAAAACTAAATATACATGATTTTACCCAAAATGCATGCTACTTCGATCGGAATCGAAAATTCGCATTTTTCACCGTGACTGCTAACTTACCAAAGTACGGATATGTAATCGTACGGTGCCTCTTCACTGTGCAGCTAACGCCTGCTAAATTGATTTACCACCGGTAGTGAGCTGCATGCGAATACAAGCTGGAGTTTCACTGCCATTGCTATTTCCTTTTTTCATAACTGTCTACCCATGGGCAACCTAGGTGTATCTTATCCCACATGCAATCTTTGTGCGTCACTTTGCCTGGATCAGGTTTGTGATTATATACATTCCAAATTATGTGAGGAAACGATTTAGAACAATGATTGATTGCTGCCAGACGTTATATTTTGGTTGCACTTTGTTCTTTATTCATGAACATCTGAAAATAATAAAGTTTGCGATTAATATATGTATATACATTATATTTGATTATGAATTAAGAGTTTGACCAAAATAAATTCGCGTTATTATTTTTACTTTTCTGTGGTTTATTTGAACAATCATCGGTGACACCTAGCATAGATCGATTGTAAACTCTTAGTGGGTAACAAAATAACTGGTCTGAACATCAGTTTGCAGTGAAAAGATGTCAATGGAATCACATGTCGTTGGCAAGTGCAATGACGAAACGATTTTGGTATCTGGATACGCAACAGTTTAAAAACCACACTTCTAACTAAGGCTGTCTTTACAAAAGCATCACATGTAATTAATTTACCCATTCGGGTGTTTTGGACATTTTCGCCTGAGATCTTACCACGGATCATGAATACGTACCTGAAGCCAGTCATGGAATACGCTGTGCAGTCACGGTCACCATTACCGCTCAAGAAAACTGGTTATCAGCATCATCATTGACAAGCCTTATGAAGAAATGATAGCTCACCAAAATGTGTTTGACTTTTCCTACCGATGAATAAGTGGAGACCTTATCCTACTGTAAAAAATATACCATGCCCCAAACCTGCCTTTCCAATGGACTCTTCACGCGAATGGTTAAGCGGAATTATCAGAGACACGAGTATACCCTGATAGTACCCGATTCCTTGTCTGTTTTGCTTGAAGCATTTAACCTTCTCTCGTTACACACCTTACTGTTGAATTCTACGCGTAGGTGCTCTAGCAAACATTTGTAAATTGGCTCTGTTCCGTGCAACCGAATTAACATTTTCGGTACTTTCGTTGTTAGCGGATCACGCATGGTGTGAGTATATTATATCCATAATTACACGTCCACGCGTTTATGTTTAGTAGATGAACTGTGCTCCATTACTCACAATTGTCATTCATTTCGTTTGAGCCGTTTTTGTAGGTAATGTTTCATTCCTGCGACATTCAGAGTTGCGGTTTTTGTGATGATCCAATTTGTACCTTCACAGAGACCAACGAGAAGCAAGACGTCTTGTAATTAGGCTGCTAGTGGTAGATCCAAGTTTTGTTTGAATTTATTTCCACAGTTAACTCACAAATACCGATGAGATTCCGCATCGCCATCCTCGCTCTCAGATGAACATATTGGACCGTAGATTCAATCAATATGTGTCGTTTATTGTTCTCCGATGACATTAAGTTCGCACTGTCATTGTTACTGCATTGCTTTTGTTTACATACATGGGCGATCGCGTTCATCTGTAGACGGTGTTAATACGATTTTCTATAGCTAGGTGGCTGCATTCGGGAACACGCTGGCGTCTCACTTCCATTTTTCGTTCTCACGTCTGTCTAGACCCGGGCAATGCGACAGTATCTCGACCATGGTGCAATCTACGACTGCGAAGCATGAAGGATGCGATATGTGACTGTCTTTATTTAGTCTTGGAAGATTTGCGTTTCCGGTCTATATACCTCGTCATTCTTTGGTTATTGGCAATTTCTGAGTTTTGAGTGAAATGTAAAATAGTTCATTACGGCTTGTCACTTTGTTCAGTGGAACGCTCTTATAATGTATAACGCTTCGTGTTGCCAAAACCTGACAAATACCATCGACAATATTGACTAAAAGGCTTGATAATGGGATACAACTGTTCGGGAATCGGAGAACTTCAAGCATTCTTGAGTGAAAAATCGATAACGCATAAGCATACGAAAGTGGGCTCTGTTTTTATTTGTTTTTTGTATTTTAGTCTTTCTTTTCTCGGGTAGAATTTAGTTAGTAAATGAAGCACAAGTAACTTACCTGCACCTGCTGGTTAATCCACGCTCGTTTCATGTCTTTTATTTACAAATAAAAATTGACAGTTTTGATTTTGCTTAATTGTAAAATATTTGTGAGTGGAACGGAACATTTCATACATTGTTATAATCATCACCAGTATGACACGCTCCATCGTTTCATTGCCAATGCAAGTCAAAATTTAGATAACGACGAATACGACCAGATGTTCGTTATTGGTGCTACATAAAGTGTCATAATATTTTTCATGTTGCTCTGAACAGGATGATTAGATACGCGTTGGAAATGATAAGGAGTGGCGTTAATCTCTGCACAAAGTGCCTTCAAGATAAAGCCATTCGTATGAAAAACGCCGGTCGAAATGCGATCAACAAAGTGGTTGGAATGGACATCTCCGAGTAATAAATTGAAAAACGTTTGCGACCAAACATGTGGCCATAAAAAGAAAATAAAAGACTACAATGCATCCGTTAGGGAAGATTACTACGAACGTTTCGCTTCTGTCATATATGCTATGTCAAACGAACGGTGTCAGTACGAACAAAGATCGGGTTTAAAGTGCATTCACCGGACCAATCCAAAGTTGTCTCAGAACTGTGCATGCTATGTTAGGCGCTCAACTTGTTAAGATAGACAGGCGTAATTATTCATACTGTATATCTGGTAACCTGATTGTCGACAAAACTCAACAGATGGAAAGATGGGTAGAGCACTTCTCCTCTCTCTACTCTAGGGACAGGACGGTTCTACCTCATGCACTCGAAAATGTCGAGCGGTTGCCGACCATTGAATATCTAGATACCCCTCCTACTCTTGATGAGCTCAATAAGGCGATCGACCGCTTAGCGAATGGGAAGGCCCCTAATGACGACGGGATTCCATGTGAGCTCATCAAATGCGGTACAGCAGCATTATTACAATCTCTTCAACATTTGCTTCATCAGTGCTCACAGGAGGGGGGTGTTCCACAAGAGACGCGAGACGCAAAGTTCATCACGCTATTTTAGGACGAGAACAGAAGGCATTTACATACGCACGCAAGGTGATCGTAAGCTTTTCAACCTGAACCGGTTGAGAGCACAAACCACAGCACGGGATGTGCTAATTTGTGACCTGTTGTTTGTCGATGCTGCAGCCTTTGTTGCTCACTCCCAAGAGAACCTACAGTCGCTAATGGACATTTTTTCGTCGGCATGCAATGACTTTCGTCTAATAATCAGCACGAGAAAGACCATAGTCCTTGGTCAAGGGACTGTATCGCCACCAATCCTCACTGTTGGAAACTGTCAGCTTGAACCAGCACATCATTTCACATATCTTGGTTCAACCATTGCGGATAAGCTCTCGCTAGACACGGAGATTGATAAACGGATTGGCGGTGCAGCTGTCATTTTGTCCCGATTGATCTCTCGTGTTTGGGGTAACCTCAAGCTGACTGTAAGGACAAAGATGAAGGTATACAGCGCGTGCGCACTAAATGCTTTATTTTACGGCAGTGAAACCTGGACCACCCACGCAAGACACGAACGGAAGCTAAACGCTCTCCATCTATGAAGCATCCGTCGAATCTTTAACATATCGTGGGTGGACAGAGTGAATAAAGCTGAAGTGCTTTCAAAAGCTGATCTACAGAGCATGTTCACCCTATTGACAAAACGCCTATCAGTAGAAGCATTTCTGCCAGGTCACACAGACCACGCGTGCTGGCCAGGAGATGTACTTGATTGTGAGAGGCTATATGAGACGCGGGCCATTAGAGCATTTTTGGATTTAAGAACTTTTCTTGAAACCGCTCAGGCTTCAACAGCCTTGGAACCGTTGCAAAGAACTAAACCATACATAATACATTCATTCATTCATTCATTCAGTCCTCTCCGTGCCAGGTGGCACATGAGGCGAAGACAACTTCACGCCAGTGGTTCCGGTCTTTCGCTGCTTCCTTTGCCGTCTGCACCGTGAATCCTTGTGCATGTAGTTCGCGTTCCAACGTTCTGCGCCAAGTTTCCTTGGGCCGTCCCCTTTTTCGTTTACCTTGAGGATGCCAGTGCATGGCTACATTCGTATGCGAACTGGGATCCATCCTGCAGACATGACCGAACCACGGATCTGTTGTCATCGTTTCCGTAGCAATGTAGGTTTTACGGGATAGAGTTGCTAGCCCTTTCTCAGACGGGCTTGGGACCGCCCTTGGCGGAGTTACATAATACATTGGTGTTGAGTTATTCCAATCCTATGCTCTATCTAGATTACATAGAATGAATTCTAGTAACTACGGATCATATATACCTTAGCGACCAAATGATATCATACCAAATGATATCATATATAATATAATAATAATAATATAATTCGAAATGACAACCAAATATCTCAATAAATATTCTATCCATCCCGATTTGATTACATATTATTTCGTTGTTTCAATATAAACTTACTCGCAGGCGATTCCAATTCAGGGGGATTACCTGTGGAACAACGAAGATTTCACGTTTGTATAGCACTTAAGATTACCATGTTTGTGATTAGGAGATGAGTTTTTGAACGTTTGGTTTGGAAATGAGTTGGTAAAAATCGTCGTTCAAAGTAATTATCGTAAATTTGCTAAAACGATTATCATTAAACAAGTGTGTCAAAAAAGGCCAATGTAGGTAGAATCTCCAACTTTAATAAAATTCACATTTTATGTAAGGCCACGATTTCCAGTTGTTTAACTTTACAGAAAACAGAGAAACGAGGGCTGAGTGAACGCTTGGACGTTGGTTAAAATAGCTGTATGGTAGTTGGAGAGTGGATATATGACGATGTGTGATGTAGACTGGAAAAACGACTTAGTAGATAACTCAAGTATGTGAGTGGTCTCGTTTATTACTTCGTAAATTACGATATGAACACCTAATTATCGAACACATATCATGGCAATTGAGCCGATTACATGAAGTTGTTGCAATACACCTTGAATACTCATCGATTTGGCAGAATAAAATATGGTTGCAAATTTAGATTGTATCAAGATATGCAAGTATTTTAATGCTGCGTGGATTATTGTTATCCTAAAGAACGTGGTTTACTGCCAGAATATATATCGAAAAAACAGAAAGATTATTAGGTATACTTCAATGAATATTTGGAAGAAAGTCGCTGGTAACGCTACCAATGATAATGAGCGTATACCCTTGCCCTAAGATGGTGTATGCAGAAGAATCCCGGTCTACTTGTCTGCGAAAAGATAATACTCTCTTCTATAAAATTTATCACAGAGCAACACAGTTAGTGATGGGTCTTTGAGATATTCAGTACACCGAGAAATTGCGACGTCTAGGTCCATGTGACTTTAACCAAAGAGGATACGGCGTGCGATCTGCTAAATTGTCGACTTCCTAATTGCAAGACACCATAGAGTAGATCATTCGGAATACGACCACTTTCCATTCTGTAGACTTGACCAAGCCCCCGCAGGCTTCGCTGTCGCAATAGGGTGAACATGCTTTGTAGACCAGCTTTTGAAAGCACTTCAGCATTAGTCACTCTGTCCATCCACGATATTTTAAAGATACGACGGATGCTTTGTAGATGGAAATCATTCAGCTTCCTTTCGTGTCGAGCGCGGGTGGTCCTGGTTTCACTGCCGCACAGTAAAGCTTTTATTACGCACGCTCCGTATACCATCATCTTTGTCTTAATAGTCAAATGCGAAGCAATATGTAGAATCATTGAACCTGGCGGCCATACACGTAACTTATCAGAAAGGGAAAACTATCCGTTCCGTTCTGATGCACTTCAAGGATAAGACACCTTTATCTAGCCTTACACACATCATCTACACAATCAAATGTCAGGAATGTTCTGGTGTTTAAATAGGGAAGACTTCCGGGGAAATTCAAACTACAATCGAATAACACCGTAAGCGTGCCCGGAGACAGTCCTGGTATGGGACGGAATATCTATCCCTTATGGTGATTCCGCCTTGGCGAAGCACGTTTTAGATAGGGCCACATCGTCGTTAGCATAATTATTACACTTAAGTTTGTCCTTACTTGACATTCCCACAATACTCGGTACCTACACGTTCACGGTCTCTGTGAATTTGCTGGTCATTTCGAGAAGAAACGATAGAAACTTGTTCCAGGCATCGATAGTTTTCGCAGGTCGGACAATTTCAAATGGAAATATTCCCATCTGCTTCTGCTTCGATTCACGCAGCGGGACAACGTCCATATTTTTGGAAGCGAAAAATTTTATAACCTTGAGAAAAAAGAAAATAATTTACGGTTTGTTATTCAGAGTTCTGAGAAAAAAAAATATATTAAGGCTTGTCATTCAGAGTTCATTGAGTAGCTGACTGGATCAATAATAGGTAACGTTATTGACGACAGTTATACGTTTAAATCACACCAAAAAATAGGTTTCACTCAAATTGGAGCACTTTATTATTGTTTTTTGAAAGGACAACTTTGCGCTCACTATGTAGCGAGTGGAGGAAGCTGGAATCGATTGCGCTAGTTCATTAAAGGTTAACGAGTAGCAGGTTGCAAACATCTGACCACTTATCAATACAACCGGACTACATTTAAAAAAAACCATTGATGTACATCACAAACGCACGATCGTTTCATGCTCCACAGTTTTTAGAATGACTCAACAGTTCGATTCGGAAGTGACAATCTCGCCCGCAGCGCTCACATCGATGGGCAGTACTCGGTTGATCGGCGTCAGTTGCATGTCCGCGGAGTGATCTGATCTGATCAGCAGCTAATAGCTCTATCGGCTACTCATCAGCTTGTGCATGAGGTTTAACACAATGCCACCTTAAGTGAGTGGTCAATAGTTGGTTGTTCCGAACTCTTAGGATGAATGCCGACAATTTTCATATCTCTTTTGCAAACTGACAGCAGGTTTATACAAATGTCAGCATATTTTCGAATAATATTTTGGTGGATTTTAGCAGTAAAAGTTTTCAGGATAACGAATGTATATCACTGTCTTACGATTGGGTAAGCAATAAGGGTTGGGCTTTATGTTTACCGTAGGATATTGCTCTCTTGGATTAAATGCACCGTAGGATGACAATATTTTTAATTGGTCTCTGTGGTTGTGAATAATGGCGGATAATACGTTACACTATCCAAAACTGATGGACATTTCGGTGGTGTTCGCTAATATTTTAATTTACAAGATATGTTCGTGTGTAATTCTCTACCTAAATATCTCGGTGACAACATTTATGGGTATCTCTAAAACAAACTCTGATTTGGTATGCAACGAAAGTCATATATGAGCTTTAAATTCAAAATATTGATTATATAGTGTTATTATAAAACTTTCTATTTCATAGCGTAAACTTAGAGTTGTGTAGATCGTTTGCTTTCTATCACAAAAGTAGACATCCTAGATTTGAAATTCTCTCTGTGGTGTGAATTGTCTCGTGTCTTCATTTCTAATGCAACGGAAGTTTGGAAACTTGCATCAGCTTTATCTGGGTTATTTTGAAGTGTTTCTGAATTACGAGGACAAAGACGAGTTTTAATCATTTATCGAATAATTAACTTTAGAGCGGTCATCACAATTTTTTGTAATGCTGTATGTCGGAACGTGTTTGCATGAAAATTGAAATGTTTGAATCGAGAGAAAATTGGGTACTTAAGGATTAGATTTCCAAATAATTCCGATACGGACATCATTGAATCATTTTAAAGTCATTCCCACTTTTGAACTCGACTTAATCGATTTTATCATCAACTTTCGGAATCGGATATACAAGCTGAGCAATTCCAATGGAAAAATATTCGAAAAGATTATATGGTACAGTTTGACTTATATTATGCCTGTACAAGATTTAGAGACGCATTGATTCTAGTCGTTCTCTAACATCCTATCGAAAGCTATTTTTTAGAATAAAGAGTGAACATTCACGTATATAAATAGCAAACACACTTGGGTTTTTCTTTATAATCAATTCACCTTATGCATTTCTAGTTTAGATATTTACAATTGAACACATCGCATTATCAGCGAATGGCGGCGAAAGACCGATGTGGAAATGAAATTTTAGTTCAATCAACAACCATTTCGAGGATGCTTTGTAGTAAGATTCAACGTCTCATTTTCATACGGTTATAGCTGATCACTGTTCAAAATCAAATTTAAAAATTAAACTGCCAACGAGTAAACAAAATCAAAAATAATTATGCGTTAGCAGGTGTGTTTAGCGTGTTCAAGCATATAAATGAGCTGAAACTATTTAATGGCAGGAATGTAACAGTTTTCGAGGTTTATAGCTGGTCATACTACATATGAAATGTATCTTGTTCTTCATGAAAATATCTTGGAAAATGTTTCTTTCAAAATTTGTTGCAAGGTCAATTAAGAAAACTCATTGCAATTGATTGTTGATTCACTTACTTGATTGGAAATATCCGCACATAAACTTTCATCGCGAGATTGAATAAAAAAACTGATTTTCAAAAATAAATATACGCGATAATAAATTCAATAGCGAAAGAAATTGCGGAATGATATCTCAAAATTCGAAAACAAATTGTGAACATTATTGACACATACACACAATTTTCTGTAGTAGTCCTCCGGTCGATGCTGACTATTTATGAACTTCGCAAGCATATGATGTTGCACATGATCAAACAGTCGATTAGGGAGGGTTAAACTATCTTGTCATGTGCCACTGATTAGCAGTAATCGACTTATCGGCAAGCGTTTCTAGGTCTCGGCGAATATATTTAGCAGCCGGAAGCTATATCCAAGCTTTTTAATCGTGAAAATGACGGTTCACGTTGAGCATCACAATCAAGATCAATTACCATATCTTCATATCACACATGCAAGCGAAAAACAACTGCAGAGTTGGCATGTCTAGATTTAAATCAAATCTGTGTATACTAGCTCTTTCAGAATACGACCGTTTACATTCAGTTTATATGACCTTCTTAGTATATGCGTAGCTTATCTAAAGATTAGCTTTAGAGAGAACCATCAAATGCCGTGAATAACTTAAGCTTGAACAGCATGTCCGTGCATGAAGATATCCCCATCATACGTCAACGCTCTGTTTTGTCATGTGAGATCACGTGATATCATCTTCGATGTGCCTCCAAACCAAGTGTCCAATGTTAGACAACGCTTCGTTGACGGTCGTGATGCGTGTGAAACACGCAAATGTGTGAATACATCTCAAGATTAACTCAAGCGGAGCCATGTATAAATTATCCGTTTTTAGCGCTCTCGATACACCATCCGCTGTTTGCAAACGTCAGTCATGTTTTAAGAACTAGGATCTGAGTGCATTAAAACAGTATACTACAAAAAAAATAACGCACAAATTTCGAGACTACATTTGGAGATGATCAATTTGATCAAGGTGTTTTATCATGCAAACACAACGGGCACTTTGGGATAAGTGAACTTAACCTCAGGAACGTCAAAAGATAATCCTTATTTGCATCTCACACCCCACTGCGGGCTTCGTGTAGTTTACACTCATTGTGTGTTAAACGTTGCAATTCACGTGTTTTTAACATTGAAGCGATGGCAAACAACGATAAAAATAATCTTTTAAAGCACATGTACACACAAATGTCACTAGAAGTTTACTACTAGAATCAGTGCTTGGACCAATAGTGTTCCCAATCTACATAATCGATTTGCCAAAACCAAATGACAGTAAGATGGTTCTGTTTGCGGACGATATAAACGTATGGAGGCGAATCAGCAATGCTGATGACTGTATTCTGCTACAATGCGATTTGAATGCTTGTACAACTGGTCATTCGAAAATATATATATATATACCCATCGGTCTCTATTTCCGCATATCACTGGATTTCGGCGAGGAACGCCAAAGACACTTCAACGCAATGGATCTTTTGGAGAGAGAACAAATCTCTGATGTGTTAGCTTGCTGTGGATACCTACGGGCTATTCACCAGAACGCATACGTGACATGTGCACAGCGATAGTCAGTTATCGACCTGCTGAAATGCCATGTCTAGATTTAATTCCTTTAAATCAAATCTGTGTATACTAGCTCTTTCAGAATACGACCGTTTACATTCAGTTTATATGGACTAGGGTTGACGTGCTGTGCTCTCATACTTTTGGATTTATTTCCTCACTTTTTGCCTGAACTGGACGGTTCATATATCATTGAACTCGTCTCAATTTGCTCTTTCGGAATATACCCATTTCAACTTCGAGCAAGGTGAATTCTCGAAAATTCAAATTTTCAAGTTTTAACCCAATTTTACCGACGCGTGCAATATCCTTGGCGATTCCGAATATTGTTCCTGTTCGAATACTGTTGAGAGGATCACATCATTTCGAATTGACTGATAGTTTTTTCAACACTATCAAATCGAAACTCGTTCAACCGCACCACTTTTATCCAACTCGTTCGTATTTTACCGCTTGGATCGCATCACTCCGATCCAACGCATTCACTCCACCAGTGACCTACCGATCGATAAACAACTGCTCCGCTAAGTGCACTGACTCATCACTCGTTGGATTGTAACAATGACGCGAAGGATGACCTCGATGACCCAGATAAAGAAGGCAGCACGTGATGTGTGTCAAATTTGTAACAAGGGGGTAAGCGCCAAATCCAACGTTGTTAAATGTTTTGGCTGTTTGAGTAAAATACATACTAAATGTGATAAAGCTCTAACGAAAGAAGTGATATCTTTTATTAACAACGTTGATTTACCCGGTGTTTGTTACGTATGTTGTGTATGCCGAAGTAAACAGCCTATCGATACGACTACAAATCCTCCCCACGAGCCAAAGCTGGAATCTCGAATAGAGATTTTGGAAAATTGCTATCGAAAACTTGACGAAACATTTAAAGCGCTTTTGGTAGATACACTTGCCAACGCAATTCGCCCGAAATAAATGTTGCTCAAAACAAAAAGGAAAAGGAAATTACACCAGTAACTGCTCCCTTAACTGAATTTGTTGATAGCTCATCCGAAAGTAATAAAGTTGGACCTACTGAACCCTGTTTACCTAGGTCCTCATCTGGTAAAATTGTGAATACTTTGTCCAGGACTCCCCGTCGTCTAGTTGCTAGATCCGAGCCTCCCAAAAAAGCAATGTTACCGCTCATTCTACTAAGACAGATATCGCTCTCAGTGAAATCTGCACAAATATCCCGTAATCGACAGATTCACTTTTTTCAGCAAGAAAAGCACATGAGCTCAATGAATGGACTAAGCTCTGTACACACATGGGCTTGAAAGCTTTGGTGCCTACATCGATGACGCGCTTAACCCGGCATAAAGACTCCCCTCACGTAGACCGGCCGCGCCTATTAAGGGTGACATTGCGAAATAAATCTGAAATGGAAAAAGTCATCCTCAATGCGTATCTACTCAGTGCTTGTCACGGTTTGACCTGCCGAGTACAAGCCGACATACCTTGGTGGGAAAGGAAAGGTCAATCCACTCGTCGAGACCACTCTACTTCACGTAGTTTAATATTCCTCGGTGTCCCCGAAAATGTTGATGTAGTATAAGCATCGGAATCAAAGCAACATGATTTGAAGCAATGGTTATACATTGCCGATGCTATTGGAACTCGTGATTCCATTTTCGTAGATAATTTTAGAATACCCGAGTCCTCCAACTACAAGGCAATGGGCCCAGTCCTCTGAAAATCACTTTTCTAACGACCGAAATGGCTATCGCTATGAATACCGAATGGAAATCAAACCGCTCAAAACTTCCACCAGACGTGAGATTAAGCGTGCCCAAGCGTGTTCCCTCACTG
>JACCGJ010016403.1:0-21534 GCA_013407085.1 Atriophallophorus winterbourni | reverse complement strand
CATTAGTTTAGAACCTTCGATCTTTTCGACATGATCAGCGTTGACTCAATCAAAAGATTCTGAACAGATTCTGTAATTGTAGATGGGAGAAATCAACCCTGCTTTCCAATGTCATTGTATCTTTCCCTCGATGAACGCAATCTGCAATAAAAACAAGCGCGTGAGAAGAGCTCTGTATGTTTATCACCAATGCATAGTAGGAAGACATTCATTCCACATCCCTGCAACAAGGTTTCTTTGAAGGTATTTTGGTGCTCATAACCCCAGCACTTATACTTCAAAACCGGTTTCTGGCTGTTTGCCTTCATCAGATAAAAACAGTAAGATCAGCTTCAATGAGCTTCAAGTGGTAAACAAAGTTATACTTGAATGCTTCTGTTACATAGGGTTCGTACAACGAACCACGTTATTAAAACATAGAATAACTGAATAATTCATAGTCGATCGCTCAAGACGCTTGTCAAAGAATCACTTTATGATTCTGCATTTTAACATCGCTTCTCTTTGATAAAACCCTGTTTAGGAAGGACATTTAAGTATAACACTGTCTCTGTTGCTTTGCGAAATCCTTACTTGTACAAACCTTTGTGACACTGTCTGTTAGCTGCCGTCAAAAATAATTTCCAAACCAGTCCTACAATTAGAATAAGTCTTCAAGTCATGCGGATCATTATACGACTGTCCCTACCTGATATGTGCACACTGCACGAAACCGGTCGTAGGATGTGTGTGATGGAAATGAATAAAAATGAGCATTCAGGTTTATCCTTGTTTTCAATTTCGCATGATTTACTGCTTTCAATTTTTCACTGTTTATATTCAAAAAGAAATGGATCGTATTCTATTTTTGCTACGATATTCAAAACATGATACTGATTCAAATTTTATGTATTCTGGTGCTCATATTGTTCGCACATTCTACGACCAGTTTCTGGTTGTTTGTCGTCAACAGTAAAATTAGGCAGGGTGAACCTGGTACTTTACTTTACGTTATCATGTTAAATCAATAAATAGGGTTTTAAGCAATCCAGCAATTTTCAACAATGGCGTCCCACAGATACCATGAAGGAAATAAGTCTTCTCACGGCACCTGTTGAGGTTTGACCTTAACCAAGTTAGCCATGCACTTTTACGCATGTGAGCCACAGTTTCACCCGACCTTGACCGCGTTCCCCCGTATCGGGTTAACCTGTTAGGTAAATCCAACGCTGACTCTCGTCTTGCCCGTGCGGTAAGGTCAAGTCATGTTGTTGTGAGGTATGCTACACGATCGGTCGCTTACATATTCTAATCCATTAATACCAAGTCATGTTCCCATGTCAGAATATCACGCTGGCGAAGCTTTTAGGAGAGAATAGAAATGTTAGTAAAAACTACTCTAACTGATTGCGTTTATAATTGTTTAAATTAATATGATTGCTTGATCATTCCAAAATTACAATATATTGCTCAAGCTACCTGATGGTTGCGTAAAGGGATGAAAATAAAGCCTTTTAAGCTGAGGCAATTGTTTATTATGGCATCATCACACCAATCTACAAGGGCGGGAGTCGATCTGACGCTGCGAACTATAGACCAGTTACGTTGTTGCCAGTAATTTCTAAAGTGCTAGAGAGTTTAGTAGCGGAAAAGATCACCCATCACCTCGAAAACAATAGACTGCTTGCGACTGAACAGCACGGTTTCAGGAAACATCACTCATGTCTATCTAACCTCTTGCTCACCTTAAACGACTGGACTGAGTGTGTGGACAATGGTTACTCCATCCACGCATGCTTTTTAGTCATGTCAAAGGCTTTCGACCGCGTCAATCATAGTATTTTAATCCAGAAACTTGAATTGCACGGGATCACAGGAAAACTTCTTGCTTGGCTAGAAAACTATTTACGCGACAGGAGTGCCCAAGTCAGAGTTGACGGCGCCTTATCGAAACCATTCAAAATTACGAGCGGAGTGCCCCCGGGTTCGGTCCTCGGACCGATTTTGTTTTTGATCTACGCAAACGACATTCCCGAGCGTGTTAAATGCAAGATTATGTTATTTGCAGACGATATAAAGCTTTGGAGAAGCATACGTACAAATGATGACTGTGAAACTTTGCAGAAGGGTCTAAACACATTGCACGATTGGTCTTTGAGAAAAAAACTACCATTCAACTTCCAAAAGTGCAAGGCGTTAAACACTGGAAAGACTGTTAATTACAACTACACTCTTGGGTCCCACCAACTCGTCTGGACAACTGAAGAGAAGGATTTGGGTGTTTGGACCACTTCCAGTCTGAAGACTTCACTGCAGTGCAAAGCGGCATACAAAAAGGCGTCACAAGTATTGGCGTTATTGAGACGAATTTTCGGCAGATTCTCCAATCAGTCGGTGCCCCGTATCATGAACACCTACCTGAGACCAGCGATGGAGTACGCTGTTCACCCTTGGTCACCCTGGATTCAGAAAGACATCAATCTTCTGCAGCGTATTTACCACCGAACCACAAAGCTTGTACCCAGACTAGCTGCTAAACTATATGAAGAACGTTTGAGGAGTCTCAATCTTTTCGACTTTCGCTGTCGTCGACTATGAGGTGACTTCATACTGATGTACAATATTATGCACGTCCCTAACCATCCCTTGTCCAAACTTTTCACACGCTCGCCACCCCGTGCCAGTCGGAAACATGAACTTTCAGTGCTTATTCCCACGTCAAGACTGAACTGTCGAAGATATTCGTATGCTGTACGTGTAAGTTTCACATGGAACACCCTCCCCTCCACTGTTACACACTCAGCAAACCTGGATATTTTTAAAGCTAATTTGGACAAACACTTGAGAGACAACCCAAACTTTGATACGATTTACACTACATGAGTTTTCCTGTTCTTCTTTTTTATTGTATATACCTCATAACTCCATCCTATGGTTATTGTTAAGCTAAATGCTTTTTAGACCATTACAACTTTGAATCAATGTGAATTTCCAAACTGGATAAAACCTTACAGTTTCAGTCTACTTTGCACGGTACTTCAATCTTGTGTCTGTCAATTTTCGCAGTAAACTGTTTAATCAGCGCAATGGAATTTCAATTGACATCTATATTAAATAGCCCATGACATAGCACCTGCTGGAGCCTGTTTGAAGATGGAAGATTGACTTTCTGTAAAAGATTCGTTTGGCCACACAGTCGACTGGCATTGGGAGTGAAATCGAGGAACAAAGAATCAAGAATCAAGATTTTATGATGAAAAAAGCAATTGCTTTACATGTACCATTGGATGACAACTATTACAAAAAAGAAAATATAATCAAAAACACATTGTCGCATGTTTGTCTGGGTTGATGTTGATTCAATACATAGGGCCGATTATGGGGTTTTGTTTGATATATACATCTAGTTTTGCTTTAAAAACATCAAATGTTGTTGCATTCAGAACGTCTCGCGGTAGTGCATTCCATAGAAAGCAGATACACACAGAGAAGAACATTGGATCATCACTCCTTTTCAATGAGATCAAGGTTTATATGCTAATACAGCAGACTAATTGCCTTCGATAAACGCTAGGGTTTTTCCGATCGTTACAGAAAACGGGCTAATTGATTCTCTCCGGGGAACCGCTAAAGCTCTAGTCTGTTTTAATTCATGAGTTTTCAACCTCAAGAATCCATTATTACCATCGGAATTGTCAGTACAAATTATGCGGGAGACTATAAGCGATATTCATATCAATTCTGAAATAGTGGATGAGTTTAAACAGCGTCATAAATTTTTTAATGTCAAAGTAGTGTTTCAAACAGTTACAGCACAAACAATTGGCTGCAGAATAGTGTATTGCCACATTCAATGCTATACCAAAACGGGTATTGTGGTTAAAACAAATTTTGTTCCTTTTGTGTGCAGCAAACATTCTCATTTAACAATATATTAATCTCTCAGCCTTCTCCTACTAGTTTCTTTCTTTCTTATGGGAAAATGTCATTTTGCGCATCGAGAAATTTACCATATGTGTTACGTTAAAGAGTCTATGTTGAAGGAAGCAGCTACACGTTTAGCGGCCTTGACGTTTGAATATCACTCATCAGTTTCAATTCCTCTCATTGCTGTCTTTGTTCGCGATAATACCAAATTGCGTTGCATTTGAGCAATAATCTTTCTCAACAAATTGTACTTAGTAGTGCCCTCCCGTTTGTACTGAAATTAAACCTCGTTCAGTTATCCTCTTAGCCATTTTTGTCTATAACGTGTTGTTGAGGTCACTGTGCATGAAGTGGACAATGCTCTTGTAAATCTTCAAGTACAACAAGTGTGCGAGATGTGAAAACATGTGGTCTACTCAAAGGCACACCGTAGTTAAGCAATTGTACTTTCACGTGCTTCTTCAAGAGGTCTCATGATGTGTATTCCGACTACAGAAGTCTAAATTTACTGGGCAAGTCGGTTGAATACCGGATAATAATGCACTATTGAGGAGGTCCATAATATGTGTGGTGCACTTGAGAGTTGTTGAGAAATTAGTGTGATATTGTGCAGAAAAAAACGAAAGCTACCTTGGTAAATATTTAGCGAATTTCGAAGCTACTATAAAACAGGTTTCCTACAGCCAAACTTGGTATTCAAATAAAGAATTACAGAGTAATTTTGGTCAGAATGAATGTATACTATATTACGATGCTCATATACCTTGTGAATACACGCCACTGCTGTGTTTGGAATATTAGCCCACAAGGTTACCAAAAGCTAAGCTTGTGGTCTCCACTGCTAAAAGCGAAATGTTATACCAGCATTGAAGCCTAAATTTATTGGATGAGACGAACAAAATCCACATTTATGGGTAACATTTTTGACTAAGATGTTAGCATATTTAGGAAAGACGTCATATTCAAGCAAACCGGGTGCTGTTTTATATATAACTTTGATCTTCCCAAGTTTATATCAAAGTAATGTGTTGCTCACATCCCCATCCCTTACACACCACTACCGGTTTCAGGCTGTTTGCCATCGTCAGGTGGAGACAGTAAAATCAGGTTCAGTGAGCCTTGAAACAGTGGGTTAAAGGTAAACAAGGTTATACTTGTATGCCAACTGTTATATAGGGTTGACCAAGAATCACTTTGTAATTCTGTGTCTGAACAGTGTGGTTCGTTGTACGAACCCTATATAACAGTTGGCATACAAGTATAACCAAGTTTATATCATTTTCACACACCTTTCAGTTGCATTCTCAAGGTCATCATGTTCCATCACACAACTCTGTCTGAATTCCACCTTGGCAACTTAACAGCGGGGCGCGAATTTCGATTGCAGTCGGTCACATGTGAATTAACAACTTCCTAGTTGTTGGGCCACCAACACGGGAAATTAACTTGACCAAATATACTCTTGCGAAATTAGCCACGGGATATTTGTTGCGTCACTTGTGACTCAAGTGCTAGTTTGTCTATCCCAAGGCAAGCTTTAGCAGCAGGTGGCTTTGCGGACGAGAGGGGGTACTGTTCAAGCACTTACTAACCAGGTAACTTTGTTACAATCAAGTGAACGTTTGTTTGTTCAAGGGAATGCGGCTATGCAGAATTCATGTAGACATGGTAGGGATATCGAAAATTAACGCGATTACTTAGCATCTGTACAACATAGGTCAGGATTTCTCCACTTAGCAAGCATAAAATTTTCTGATTCTGGTTTTGGGTTAATCATAAGTAACAATGTATTATTTGGTGGTGGTGTATGTGTGCGATGGAAATACACTGAAATAAGGTTATTTTGACAATCTGCTGTTCAAAGTCTGGCTGAAATGAATCTTTTGTCTTCAGTTAATTGAGATAAATAGATTGAAATCGTTCATGTAGTGTGCGGGGTGTGAGCAAAACAAAATTCGATCAGTAACGTTAGATCAACTTCAAGTGCTGAAGGTAAATAGAATACTAACTAGCGCTCAGAATTCACCTGACATTTCAATAGGGAGTATTTAGTTCTTGTAGTTCACACGATTTTGACTCAGTTTGACTGGAGAATGAGGTAGAGTTTCTATTCACCAGCAGTGTGAGGGGTCGTGAATCCAGAATAAATTTAGGAGAAAATGTGTGATCAATGATACACGACATTTTTTCTATATTTTATCTATAAAAATATTTTAAAATGAGCTTTGCCATCTTCCATCCAATTTCCACTTAAAGCTTTCCACCGTTGGAAGTTTTCCAATGCTATTTGGCGGCCTTTACCGGTGGCTAACCACACATTTTCTGCAGTATTATTTACATGGCATCAGCCCGTAGCTATCATATAGGAGTTTCATCGATTGAACATTTACCCCTGTTTTAGAGGCACGTCTCAGTAGACCAGTAATATTATCTCCGAAGAAAACTTTAGCAGCTTGGCTTCTCTCATATCAACACGCATCCTCTGTCGTGAGTCATCGGTTTGGGCATTTTGATGTCACAATGCACCCAAACGTTTCCACCAAAGCTACATCTTTTCCCACACATGGTGTTTATGATTGAACACAGTATTCCAAATATGACCGCACGACTATCTCGTGAAGGAGAATAAAAACAGAAGGTTACCCGCAGGGCAACGTCGAACGCAGTTTGAAATATTCTCTGGGAATTATGTATGTTGTTCTGACACTCTGACCATACCACATGAAGTGTCTTGTAACAGCGACGGTAAGATATTTCACCTCATGAGCTTCACCGTTTCTGCTGACTTCAGCACCCAATTCTAGTGGCAGTGTGTACATTTAAGATAACTTCTTGAAAAGATTTCGGTGTTTACATGATTGTACTATTTGAAACCAATTGAATAAATATGCGTTTTACGCACTTGATAATCATTAGTTAAACAGATTTAAACAGAAACTTGGAGAGGAGGATATACTTTTCTACATTTCACAGCAAGCTATTCAATCCACGCATAATAAATTTGAAACATGAACAATGAACGGGATGCTCATACATCAGTATCCAAGTGTCACATGTGAAACCATTGGAAAAGATATGGAGTTTGGATATTCTCTTGGTGCGCACAACCTCTTGTGGACCACGGATCAAAATTCCCCATATGATAAATACAGAAATGGGACCCACGATGGAATTTGCAGTTCAGGGGTGGTTGCCATGTCTTAAAAATGATGTTGCGACTTTGCAAAGAATCTACCATCGAGCTATTAAACCTGTCGCTAGACGCGGTCGGAAACCATACAACGTGCGAATCAAAACCCTGAATTTATACGCATATTTTTCAATTTCCAAAAGTGTCACATGTTAAACATTGGCAAATATGTGGAGTACCAGTATTTTCTTGGAACACATAGCCTCTCGTGGACCATGGAACAAAGGGAATTGGGTGTGTTAATAAGCAACACCCTAGGGATGTCGAGCCACTGCAACTACGTCTATCACAAAACATCACAGAAATTGTCACTCCTAAAGAGAATTTTCGGTAGGTTCTCAAAACAGACAATTCCCTGTATTATAAATACGTACATCAGGCCCACGATGGAATATGCGGTTCAAGCATGGTCGCCATGGCTTAAAAAAGATGTTGCGACTTTGCAACGAATATATCATCGAGCTACCAAACTTGTCACTGGACTCAGCCGGAAACCCTACAATGAGCTAATCAAAACGCTAAATTTGTTTGATTATCCACGTCGTCGTCTCCGAGGGGATTTGATTCTGGTTTACAATATATTGAATACTGAAAATCACCCTCTACAATGCTTATTGAATCTACGGAGCTCGCATAATACAAGAGCTCACACATTTACTCACTCGAGACTAAACTGCAGACGACATTTTTTGCCGTGCGAGTTTGTTTTACTTGGAACAATCTGCCAGATAATGTTGTGAACTCACCAAACCAGCAAACTTTCAAGAGAAGCCTTGATGCCTATTTGACCCTAAACCCGTGCATCGAAGAAAACCATACATCTTAACACCATACACCTACATTTGTTATCCCACCAATCGAAAACAATTTCTGCCCTTGGATATTTACTTGATTCTTGAACTGCCCAGTAAGCAATCTAATCCCATTTTCGCTTGTTATATTATTCGTTGTTGTCATATTATTCTGTGGTTTTTTGTAAAGCTATATGCTTTTTAGACCATTAAAATTGAATTGAATTGATTATCCACTTTGTCGTCTCCAAAGGGATTAAATTTTGACTTACAATATTTCGAATACCGCAAAACGCACTTTGTAATGTTTATTTAATTTATGGAGCTCGCATAATAGAAGGACTCACACATTTACTCTGACTGTCCCTCCCTCACGACTTAACTGTAATCTACATTTTGCCATGTGTATTTGTTTTACGTGGAACAATCTACCCGATTGTGCTGTCAACTAATAAAATCTAAACAAGTTCAAGAGAAACCTTGATGCCTTTTGGCCCTTAACCTAAGCAAATCAAATCCATTTCTGCTCTTTATATTTTAACTGATTCTTAAACTGCACAGTAAGCAACCAAATCGTGTTTTTTATTGTTTTATAATTCGTAGTTCCCATATTATTTCACGGTATTCCGTAAAGCGACATGCTTTTTAGACAATTAAAAGTGGTTCATGTTCCAGATTTCTCAAGTGTACATATCAGAGCGTGATGCGGAATACCGAAAAGTAAGTCTCTCCGCCATAAAACGTCTCTTACTAACAAAAAGATGAATTTTTAGTTAAAACTATTCATTTCATTCGAATTTCGTTTCACTTCACTTTCGTTAACAATCTCCATGCGCTTGACCCAGATCAAAGCAAACGTTAAAACAACGGCAATACAACACGGCCGGAATTCATCCACTGTTTGCAAAAATGTGATTTTGTATCCACAAATCGCAGATGGCTTGACGTCCAACGACCAGCAATACCCCCTACGGTGTCTCACGCGAAAGAATCGCATTTCAAAAACAATGGACACGCCACATGCGCTGTGAAAACAAGCACACTCAATGGATTTTCAGGGGAAATTGTATTTGATAAACTCGCTGACCTGCGTGCAATTCCTTTTTCACAACTACCAGGCAACCAAGATTTCCATGCTAATTATATACGTGACAGAAAGAGCCTTGGTCGTATTACACGGACGTGCTTCCTGTTGATTTCTTACGTTGACGCCGTAAATAGCCGCGCAGTTTTAATTAGCGTTTCCCGAGGCAACGAATGTAATTTCTCCGGTAAGTGCTCTTAAGTTTGTCCAGATTGCAAAGTAAATAATAATCTAGGAACAATCGGCAATTATTGGCATATCTTGTGAATTTTCGGGGCAAGTGATTTGATTTTTCCCACATAGCAACATTTGGGATGGGAGAGAGTAAGAAACGATGCTGGAAATTGAATCCGTGTTTTTCTCTTACCGACACGACCAAGACTGATATCCACGTACGTACAAGGTCAACAACGAATGACCCTTAACTTGGGAAAATATTTAACCTTTACTGCGTTACTTAGGCACTACTACACAGGTGAGTTACTGTGCCAACCGACCTTGACCCTACCCACTTTTATCAGATTGACGAAAATGCATACCGGATTAGTCAAATTTACCACTGATCATTCTGTTGCTACGTGACTTGACACGCCTTAGACATTTTTTAGGATGCTCAGCTGTGAGGTCAAAAGAATAGTGTTGTTCAATGTCCTGATCATCATCTTTCATCCAACGAATCTTCTTGGTCAGAAGCCGAACGATACGCAAAATCTCTCCTAACCGATTGCATACAAATTTCTTTCTATTATGACTACGCGAAAGGTCCAGAATATATTTTAAATAATTTGTACGAATTACGCGTAAACATATTTGTGTTTTTCGATTTCGTCAAGTTTTTATCAAAGCATGCAATAATGTTCTATTTTTGAGCCTACTCAAATATCACAAACGTCTCTTCAAGCACTTTCAAACGATGTCCTTCATTTGTAGCAACTTCGGTAATAATCAAATCGCATTTGTTTGGTATTGCTTTTTTGAAAGCCTTTAATGAACCCGAGTTATGTATGAGGTCGAGAGATACGCATGCCTCTTAAGTTCTACACTGCCTGATACAACGATCGGCAAAATTGCAAGTCAACTGCATACGAGTTACCAAAGAGCATCCACTAAGACAATTACTTGATGTGTATGACGAGAAAGTGACATGTGGACATACCTTATCACTTTACGTCCCAAGTTCCTGTATTGATTTTCGGCGCCATTTTTTCTCTGTACCTGATATATTTCTTTCGAATTCCTTACCCTAACATGTGGTGAACTCTCCTTGCCTGGCGATGTTAAAAGGCGAAATTGGACTTACACATGCAAAAGAATATTAGTGGTGAGTCTTACAGTTCATGTTCTCTGTTCCTTTTATACTATTATATTTATCACGTTTTCATTCATACCGTAATTCTGTTTTAAATCATTAACTTTTTTACCATAAATACTTGAAGCTTGAATCCTTGAATCTGAAGATTCGGTAAATTGAGGTCATCCATAATTGTAAATCGACAAGTGAATCTGGAAATAACCATGCAACTTCTGTCGAACAGTGCTAGATTGTAAGTTTCCTGTGCAGACGGTGGGCGATATACTACTCCCAAAACACAGTCTTCGCAATTAGCTAATCGGAGTGAGCACCAGAGTATATTCCGTAACACGATGTCTGGATCCGTAATCTCACGGCAAATAAGGTTTTGTTTATAGTACAATGCACCTTCTCCTCCTCTCGTTTCACGTTCATGGCGAATAATTGACTTGCCGGGGAATTCTAGTTCACTATTTGCTAGGTGAGTCTGTAGCCAAGTTTCCGTTACGACGATTATGACTGGTGAACATTTCAGAAAAACTATACGCAGTTCACCGATTTTGTTGCCAAGACATTGTGCGTTTGTGTATAGGCATTTCAAAGTAGTTTTTCTCATAAAGGACAGCAAGTTGGAAAAGGGGATAGCGGAGTTCAGAATACATATTAAGCCGACTCCTCTCGAGCCGGTATTTGAGGGTTTTGCTCGCAAGAATGCCTGATCGCTCTGTGGTTGTACTGTTGTGGGATCATCTACGCGAAATCCCACCCTCTCAAACACCTCTTCCAGTTTGGTTCGGTTGTCCCCACACGCAGCCACCCTTTGACCCTTCAAATCCAACACTCACGATTGAATTGTCGTCGTCACTTCTTCGCTGTTCTTGTATGCTTCTTGTGGAATAGCTTGCCGACAGATATTGTTACCTCAGCGAACGAGCACATCTTTAAACAAAGGTTGCGAAACCTTATTTTGAGAACTACTGCGTTGGCCCCTACCTATTAATGTCTATATTTTTTAACGCACGGAACTACAGTCCATCCAAAGATTCTGTTCCCTCAGTCCTCATTGAGGATTATTTTTGCTCCACCTATGAAGAACATGGATATGATCATATAAGTAACGATTTTTTTTAATTTTTATACGTATATCCTATGGTACTGTACAGCAATTTGCTTTTTTGACCACAAATCTTGAATCTTGAATCTTGAATCTTAATAAAGTGATCTATAGGGTCGGATGCATTTGTATCTGACACGTCCGCTACTGATGAATTGGTGGTTTTTCTATTAAACGTTGTGTTTCATCTAGCTGTCCTATATAAAGTTTCGATGCGCTTAGTCTAATTTAATTCCGTAAACCTGTCAAAAATTCATACGTTTTGTTTTCTAGTATTCGTCGCATTCATTAAATTATTTGACTTAGGTGAATTTATTTCAAATTTCTACCTCGAAATTATCGGAGATTAGGGTGGTGAAAATTGTAATGTTTAATAATGGCAATCACTTGCCATTGAACATTGAGTATTTGTATTTGTTCTGTTGTAGTAGTTCCCACAGCGCTCACAACAAATGACAGAACTCGATCGATCGGCGTCGGTTGCACGCCGGCGGTGTGATATGCATTCAGCAGTTCAGAGCTGTATCTGCTTCTTCAAAGATTGCAGGCGACGCTTTACACAATGCCTCTACTGTGAGAAGTCAAGAACAAGTTCTTTCTAACTAGAGTGGTCAATGCCAAGAGTTTCGTATCTCTATTGCAAACGTCTGTGTGCCGCAGGTACAGTCTGCTCAATGGTCGAGTTTCTGATTTCAACTCACCACAGAGTAAATCTTTAGGAAAACGCCTATTATCTATTCTGTAGACGTGGCCAAGCCACCGTAGGCGGCGCTGTGATAGTAGGGTGAACATGCTCTGTAGAACAACTTTTGAAAGCACTTCAGCATTCGTCACTTTGTCCATCCACGATATTTTTAAGATACGACGGTTTCTACCGAAGATGGAAAGCATTCAGCTTCCGTTCGTATCTTGCGTGGGTAGTCCAGGTTCCAATGCTGTACAGTAAAGCATTTAGTACACGCGCTGTATACCATCATCTTTGTCTTTACAGCCAAATTGAGGTTTCCCCAAACACGAGAGTACAATCAAGACAAAATGACAGCTGCTCTGCCAATCCGCTTATCAATCGTCGTCTCTAGCGAGAAGTTATTCGTATTAGTTGAACCAAGATATGTGAAATGATGTACTGGTTCAAGATGACAGTTTCCAACAGTGATGATATGAGGCGATACAAGATATTTGCCAAGGACTTTGGTCTTGCTCATGCTGATTGTTAGCCCAAAGTAATTGCATACCGACGAAAAACCGTCCGTTAGAGACTGGAGGTGTTCTTGGGCGTGAGTAATAATGGTTGCATCATCGGCAAACAGCAGGTCACCGATTAGCACATCCCGTGCCTTGGTTTGTGCTCTCAATCGGTTCAGGTTGAAAAGCTGGCCATCTCTTCGCGTGCATTGGTAAATGCCTTCTGTTCTTGTTCTAATAGCGTGCTTCAGAAGCAGAACAAAGAATATTGCGAACCGCGTGGGAGCAAGAATACACCCTTATTTGACGTCTCGGTGAATTTCAAAGGCGTCCGAACGGAAACCGTTAAAATGGACTGAGTAAATCATTCAAGATTGAAAGAAAATAACGAGTTTGTGCAGTCTTGGGGGAAGCCTAACAGATCAAATATTTTGTAAAGACCCTCCCTGCTGGAATAGTCGAATGCCTTATAACAATAAAATCAGTGTTTAATGCCATAAGCCGTCCCCTTCACATTTCTTGAAGTTATCTAAGGGAGAAGATCATGCCAACTGTTGATCTTCCCATTCGGAAGCCAGATTCAGATTCGAAGTAAACTCTATCAGCAAAAACTTGTTGCCGGATCTGTAAGAATTTATAAAAAATAATTTGCCTACAACATTCAGAAGGGAAATTCCTCTGTCATTGCTTCAGTCGCCTCAAGCACCCTTATTCTTAAATAGCATAATGATTTATTCATAGATTTATTCATAGATTATATGCAGGTAAAATGCTATGCTTTACAAGACCCACAAAAATGTACATTGGGTCGGATGGTAAAAAATATCAAAATATTGTTAGATTATTGTCAAAGATAAAAAACATACTTGTCCATATGGATATCTAGTGATTTCTTGAAAACTTCAACTGTTCCAGATTGTACCACATGAGTAGGTATACTGTTCCAGAGTTGCACATTGCGAACGGAAAATGCATATTTGCGGCAGATATTCGTGTCTCGCACCTCTAGTGAGACACACTCCTCTTGCCAATACGGAAGATGCAAATGGGGAAGAGGGTGTAATAATGCTGTTCTAAAGCACTTGATGAGCTTAGGTGGAATTCTGTTGTCACCAGGGGACTTCCTATCCGTTAAGCGGTCGATTGCCCTATAGAGCTCATCAAAAGTATTGGAGTATCTAAATGTTCAAATGTTGGCAACCGCTCAAGAATTTCAATTACATGCGGTAAAACCGTACTGTCCCTAGAGTAGAGAAAGGAGAAGTGCTCAATCCATCTTTCCATCTGCTGAGTTTTGTCGTAAATCGGGTTACCAGATAGAGACTTAATAGTAGCATTTATCTAAGTGTTGCGCAGAGCACACTTATTTATGTGTTAATGTGCTTGAGGAAACATCAACTGTGAAATTGACCTTCTCTGTAAGACTTCTTCAAATACCTTGGAGCTTAGAACTCAAAACGTTTATGAAAGAAAAAGTAATTGGCTCAAGAAAAAGCGAAGAATTACGAGGTATATCAAGTGAAAATACCAACTTCCGAGTCTTAATTGAAACAGTCACACTGCGCTTGGCGTGTAATATAGTCGTCAGCCACCACAGCCGATGTTGAGCATAGAAACTCTACCGACAAGACGTTCTAACCGAGAAAAATTTACGGTACAATATTATCTGCGCAGCCCATGATATAATCCCTTGTTTGCATATTTAACGAAAAATTTCAGCTGATAAACAAGGAGGATTCATTGATTGGGCTCGAAAGCACTCAGTGTTCAAGGTGCACGTTTGATCTCTATATATCTCTCCAATTTGGTATGAATGACTCAACCCTTTTCAACTATGGCACTTTGAACACTTCGGAAATTCATCGATACATCAATTACGGATCGGTATATGCTCCCAAGATTTTCCGCATTTTCTTCGCTTAGCAGCTGAAGCACGCTAAGAGAACGAACTGCTATCTACAGCAATGCACAATAATTGAAGATCGGTACAATAACCGATCAATCACTGATAAGAGATTCAGGACTATCTGAACACGCGCCGGATACGGGTCATAGGGTTGATCTCGATAACATGAAGTGATTAAGACGGGGGTAAAACCATAGATGGAACGACGTCACGCTGAGGAGATTGAGCTAACGAATGCTAGTAAGAATGTGGTTAACGAGGTGGATGGGGCTGATATCTCCACAATCTGGCTTCCGGTTCTGCAGCTGAAAAATATTAACACCCCTGACCGCTTGTTGGGTGATTCATGTTGTACCTTGGCAGCAAACCCCCATTTCAATTACATTCAAATTATCTGACTCGCCCATGACAACCAAATTTAATCGGTCTCACTATACACTTTCCCTAGGATTAATCTGTACCTCACAGGTTCACTTTGTTGTTGTCAAACCATGTCCACGGCCGAATGTACTCTCTTGGAACTTGGAATTGCGGATCAACTCAAAGTTTCATTCCAGACTTAGTATGGTTTCTTGGCTGTTGCTTTAAGAACAACGCGTCGATTGACAGAAGTCAACGACTGTCTGGGATATATTATCCACACCCCATCACAACAATCCATCATAACATCCCTAGTATGCGCACCGATTAAGCAATTGAGATAATCTGTCAGCAGATGGGATTCAAACCTGCCACGACCAAAACAATAAAGAGATATTACCTCGTGTTTGGGTCTTGGCATGGTAACAGATCATAATCTCGACTGTCTATCTTAACAAGGAATCAAGGAATCGAAGAATCAAGGATTTATGGTTAAAAATTATCATTTTACAACCCCACAGGATTACGTTATGAATGAAATTGTGAAAAATAATAGTAGATAACAAATAAAGTATATCAAATATATCGCTCACGAATAATGTTTTTTTGCATAGATAAGTCCAATTTCGCTTTAAATATCGCCATGCAAGGATTGTCAACCACATGTTTAGATAGGGAATTCCAAAATTGACGCCGACAATCAATACAGGAACTTGGGATGTAAAAGGATAATGTATGTCCGCATGTCACTTTCTCGTCATACACATCAAGTAAGTCTCTTAGTGGATCTTCTTTGGTAGACAAAATTCTATAAGTCAGAATAATATCGCGTCGTGTCGGCCTTTGGTTAAAGTCACATTGATCCCGACGTCGCAATCTTTCGGTGTATGGAACAATGCGAAGACCCATCACTAACTACGTTGATCTGTGATAGATTCTATCAAAGAGAGCACTATATTTTCGCAACCCAGGAGCTCAGTCATCGACCGCATACTCCATCGTAGGACGAAGGTAGACGTTGATTATCCTTCGTAACTTAACCAGCGAGAATCTCCAAAATATTCTTCGACAGATACTAAAAAATCTACTAGAATGTCAATATATATCCTGGCCGTGAATCGGGTTCTTCAGGTTTCTACTAATCGATACTCCAAGATCTGTTTCATGCGAGCTCCATGTCAAGTTTTCAGTTCCCAATCGATATGTTAAAGAAACATTCTTGCCAAGTTGGAGCATCTTGCATTTCCGTATGCTGCATGTCATAACATTCATACCCGACCAATCTGACAAGTTGTTCAAATCCCTTTGCAGTTTCTCACGGTCATTTTCAGAAGTGATTCGCCTCTAAATTTCCACATCATCCGCAAAAAGAACCCGTTTGGATTATATGAGGGGGCGGGGATAAATCATTTATGCACATGAGAAAAAGTAGCAGGCCTAGTACATATCCTTGTGGGTCTCCACGGGTGACTTCGAACATTTTGGATATCATTCCGTTGAAACTAACTCGTGCATGGCGATCTGACAGGTAGTCGCACAAGCACGAGAGGAGTGGTTTACATATTCCTAAACGTATCATTTTCTAATGAAGCAAATGGTGATTCACTCCATTAAAATCTTTAGAAATGTCTAAGTGAAGGACTTGAATGCAAGAACTTCTATCCAAATCCTTCGTCTTGTCGTCTAACGCTATGAGAATATTCGTTATATAAGAGCGATGATAACGAAATCCAAGCTGCGCTGGCGATTACAGGTAAAAGTGTGTCGGGACGATAATTTGTAGCGTCAGATCGGCAGTCGCCTTTGAAGATAGGTGTAATCACGCCGGACTTCCAATCCTGCGGTACAACTCACTTAAGCAACGAATAGTTAAACAGGCTGGAGAGCGGTTCAAAAGCTGACGATGACAGATCCTGAGCACATCCGGTGTGATGCCATCCGCAACTGTGGATTTTCTTACATTTATTTTGAGCAATTAACTTGCGATAATATAAAAATTTCGCCCAATATTTCAAATCCTGAATCGACTGAATACTCACGATGTTCCACTAAAACCTTTGGCATGACCACTTTAGAGCAATAAATCGCGAGAGCATTTGCGGTTTACAACGCAGTCTCAGTGAGGTTTTCACTATTCTAGACTGCAAAAATACCTGGTTTGACTTTTGCTTTCGCGTTCATGATTTTGTATTGTAACTTAGGTTGCGTTCCATTTTTACAGGAGCATCAATTGGTGCGCTTCCTTATACTCTCGAATAAGCGCAATCACTTTGTTGCGTAACATACGGAAATGTTGCCAAGAAGTAGAAGTATTGTTGGCTTTATGCTGCACCCACGCTGCTCGCTTCTGTGCTATCCAATTTTTATTCTGCTGCCGACAACAAAACGAAGTTCTTGTTCGGATCTTTAAGGAACGATCTGCAAGTTCTCGTCTATCTTCAGTTTCATAAAATCTACAACTTCGTTCTATTGCGAGTCACGGCTTATGTGGTCTGTCTGCCAATGCTGAATCTGTACGAGCGATTTACTCAGGGCCAATTTATCTACCCGGCGAACCACCACATTCCGAGCAAGAGATTGATGTGTACTGCAAACATAGTCGAACACAAGCACAGAATAATCACTAAGTCCAAGCGGAGCCTGGAATCCGATCGCTTTGACAGATTGTTCTTCTGATGTTAACACTAAATCCAATATTGATGGACGGTCAGAACCTCTTCTCTGAGTGCATTCGTGAACATTGTTGTATAAAGGGACTGAATCTAGTACATCTCTAAATCGGTATTCTAGAGTTTGTGGGGAGCGAACGTCCCTGGGATAAAGGGTAGGTATGTTAAAAGCACGTATAATAAGTATTGTTGCTTGCTGAGTGCAAGTCAATTGCTGAAGCACTTGGATCAACATTTCGTTGTACGATTCCGTAGATGAACAAGATCGGTAGACCACACCAATCATGCAAACATCACCAGATATCAGCGTTAAAGAACACCAAATTGTATCCTCGACGGTGAATTATGTGTTGTCTATTGGACAGCACTGGAGGCGATTATGCTAATAAATAGCAATACCGCCAACACTTCTCTCTCGATCGTTCCTTATAAAATTCATATTTGGAATGGATATCTCCGTTTCAATCAATTTAGGAGAATACCATGTTTCTGTATTGGCGATACTATCAGGTGAGTAGTGTTGGGTGAGGCGTCCTCACACATGACACATGCGACCTTGATAATGTCCTTATCCGAACATTGCGGATGCATGCTTTGACATGTTGTAACCTTATGCTTCAATGTCCTTACCGCTTACTTCGCACACCTCTTTGTGTTCTCTATATAAACAGTGGCCCTGTCCAGCTATAGGACCAGTGAACCTATGCTCTGAGTCTCGGCTTGGTCATTTCATATCCATTCTGTGTTGCCGTGTTCTCTGTCTCAGTGGGCTTGGTCACTCGTATCATCTAGTTGATCACCTGGCACAACTGTCTCTCGAATCCAGTACATAGCAAGCAGTGCGAGCTTATCTCGGTTAACTCAGCTAATTTGTTTGAATGGCTTTGCGCATTTGTTTATAAAAATCTCATAAAGTTTGTAGTGTTCAAATCATGAAAGGTTATAAATGGGCTGACGCGGTTAGCGTTGGAATGCTTGAGTTTTTTGGATCCATCGAACGATATTCAGTTTGAAACGATTGAAAACTTAGAATAATTACTCCTATTTATACATGAGGAAATCGCTCCGAGAAGAGCAATACCAATCACCCAGAACACTCCTTCGAACTCGCATTCAGTGAGTTGTTGAACGATATTCCTCTTTATAACCACATTGCATGTAAAACCCGATATCGCGGAACTGATGTACCTTCACTCCTAGATCTTGTTCTGACAAGCAATAAACATGACATTGACAATGTTGTTTACGAAAGTCCACTGGGACCAAGTGATCACGACGTCATCTAGTTTGACTATCTGTTTCAAGCTGTTCTAACAAATGATGCTGTTAGACGTGTCATCATTCTGGTTTGAGTGATGTTCTTCAAAACGCGATTGTATGCCATCTGGAAACAGGCAACGTACATGAGTTTTGAGTATAGTTAATATCTCATCTCAATAATTCAATCGAAGCGAGCTCTACATTTGTCCCCAAGAACTCAAGAAAAAACTTTGAATTTAAACTAAGAAGCTGAAGTCGTATGTCGTTAAATGTACGAAACGTTGCTTGGTGACAGCATCGGCGAAACCCATCATCAGAGACCTGGGAAACATTCTGTTTACTGCGGAACAAAGTAAACAAATGTGTCATCCAAGATAAGTTGTACCTCCAAAAAAAGATATCACTCATGTTGGAGTTCAACCTCCAAATTCTCTATCGCGCGGTTAACGATCAAACTAAAGTAAAATCAGGAGTTGCCTACGTGAACACGTCAGCTGGACCAACAACCACTGCATCAGAAACAGCTAATGAATTAGCCACGTTTTATTTATCTGTATTCCGCCCAAAAGAATATGATATATACATTCCAAGTCAAATTATTTCAACCACAGTTGCCCTGAGTGTCACGTCGAAACTCGACCTTCATGCATTATCCATTTTAGAAAGCGGAAAGCGTACTGGGACGGATGGAATAACCTCGCTTATATTGGATCAATGTGTGAACTTGCTATACAAACCACTCACGTACTTGTTTAATTGACTCTTATCAAATGACATGAAGACATGGAATAAATACTCCGATTTATAAAGGAGGAATTCGCTCCGATGTTTCTAATTAACCGACCCATTACTCTGTTATCTGTGATTTCCAAATTATTTGAGCTCCTTATTGTTGACAATCTAATGAAATTTTTTGAAAATAATCAATTGTTTTCAGGAAAACAACATTGCGCTAGTCGGAAATATTCTTGTTTATCTAATTTACTGATAACGCTGGATCATTGGGCAGATGCGATAGATAAAGGGCAAGCAATTCATGCCTGCTACCAAGATATTTAAAAAGCATTTGATCGTGTTAACCATAGCCTACTACTACAGAAATTTGAAATGCTTGGTATAACGGGAAACTTGTTTTATTGATCAAAGGATTACCTAACGGTGCATTATCAAAATCAATCTCAGCAAATGGCGCAGTTTCCCAAGGTTCAGTCCTTGGTCTGATCCTGTTTCTGGTTTGCGTCAATGAAATACCAGAACTTGGTTGATGTAACATATCGCTATTTGTGGACGACATAAAGATATGGAGTTTTATATGTAGCTCAGAATACTGTGTGCTATTACAAAGAGATCCTGATACGCTTCACAACTGGTCGTTGAAAAAACAAACTGCCATTTATCTTCAACAAATACGGGCTCATGGATGTGGGGAATCTAGTAGATTTCACATAACATATAGGTTCACATATCCTAGAAAATTGCAGTGATGAAAAAGATTTGGGTGTCTTGACATGCTCCAGTTTAAAAACCTCACTTGAAAATAATACTGCTTTTACAGAGGCAACACGTTCCCTCAAACTAATTAAACGGGTATTTGGGAAATTTTCGCCCAAGTTATTCCCAATGATCATGAATACATACTTGAGACCAGTTATGGGATACGCTGTGGCTCAGAAAGGATGTAAAACTAATGCAGCGAATCTATCTCCGCTTAACAAAACTAGATCTCAGCATCGAAAACAAGCTTTATAAAGAAAGGATAGCTCACCTGCATCTGTTCGACTTTCCCTATCGACGAATCAGATGAGAGCTTATCCTACTTTACAAAATATTCCATGCCTCAAACCATCCCTTACAGGATTTATTCACGCGAAAGGATACGCGAAGTTATCGAACCAATGCATATATGCTGGCGCTACCCCATTCCCGCTTAAACCGTAGAAGGTATTTTTATTTTGTCCATGTCTCTATTATTCGCAACAATTTACCTTTTACTGTTGCTCACTCCACTAGCTTGCATGACTTTAAAACGAAATTAGACGAATTTTTATTGAATTATACTTTTCCTGAATGCTTTAATATTGTTTAATCGAATTGATTAATGTTTTGTATACACGTACATTTTAATTTTTACCATCCAATGATTAGTGTTAAGCACATTGGTTGTTAGACCATTAAAAACCTTGAATTACCTTGAATTATCCGATCTACTCCTTCTAAACGATCCCAGTTGACGTTGATCGGGATCATATTAACCGCAACCGATTTGTACGAACAACAGACAAAAAGTCGTTGAGTAGGCCTAGAAATAGTGTTAGCCGGTTGAAGATTACTTCACATACATCTGTGTATTTGGTGTTATTGTTATGTAACACGGTTGCCTCGAGTCGATTTCACCCAACAATGACTTCTATTGCGTAATGATGCTCACATCACAGAATACGCCTGTTTTGATTCTTGATCGAGTAATTACTATATTGTAGTGAAGCTTAGGATTCATTTCCATTCTCTTAAGCAACCTCCATTGGAACTGCATGCGATCTTCATGTCACGACTCTTGTAACTTGACACGACTTGGATGTAACTTGAAACTGTTTGCCGATGATATTCAAATATGGAAACGTGTCAGGTCTGTTAATGACTGCATGACATTACAACGGGAACTGTGCACATTATATTATTGGGCCCTATCAAATGAGTTACCATTTAACACTGCGAAATGTAAAATGCTGTGGCTTGGAAAATATCTGCACCACACTTATAAGCTTGGCACGCAAGATC
>JACCGJ010016402.1:0-21741 GCA_013407085.1 Atriophallophorus winterbourni | reverse complement strand
TCCGTGAAAGCCGCTTCACCTCCCGGGTCTCTGCTATCTCAGCGTAGATTCCTCACGAGAAGTTACTGAGCTGAAAGAGTAGGCGAATCGCGCAGGATAGCGGGAAGTTCACCGTCCAATATGCGTTTAAACTGCTCTTCGGTGACTGCCCCGATTGCATCAGCGGAGAGTGCATTCCAAATATTGACCACTCTGGTCGACAGAGTAAACGATGGCTTCAGGTTTTCCGTTCGGCGCTTCTGCAACTTCAGCGAATGACCTCTAGTTCTGGAGTCCGTGGATACCGAAAAGAATTGTTGAAGTTCCGTTCCGTAATATCCAAGCAGGATTCTCCGCGTGACCAGCAAATCATATCGCATTCTTCGATATTCCAGTGGGAAAAGTTTGAGTTCCCGCAATCTGTCGTCATAGGGAATACGAAACATACCCCTCACGCACTTGGTAGCCCTCCTTTGGACTTTCTCCAGACGATCCTTCTTCCCTTTGGTTAACGGATAGTTCACCGGAAGCCCAAATTCTAATATTGGTCTGACGTGAGAGCTATACAGAACTTGAAAACTTTGGGATTTATCTCTAAGAAGGATCGTCTCAATGATCACCACATGCGGCTGGCAGAACCGACCTTTCTGGCAGTATCCTCCGCAGTTTTGAGGGATGAAGTTACCATCACCCCCAAATCTCGCTCTACATCAACTATCCTGATACCATGGCCCTCCAAATGATATGCATGTCGCATGTTGTTGCTCCCGATGTGCATGATAGCACACTTCTTTTCATTATTCGGGAGCATCCATCCGTCAGTCCAATTCCGAAGTTCATTCAAATCATTTTGCAGGTGGGAAGCGTCGGCGGCAGTCGTGACAGAAGCCCACAACTTCAGATCATCTGCAAATAAGAGACAACCACTGTTTAGAATACCGGGAAGGTCACTCACATAGAGTTTGAACAAGGTTGGCCCCAGAACGGATCCTTGCGGTACACCAGAAGTGGGGATAAAGGATGCAGATCTGGCCCCATTGACTTCAACGAGGCTTCGCCTTCCGATAAGAAAATCCTTAATCCAAGCAAGCAACGAAGCCTCTATACCAGACATTCTTAGTTTCAAAATAAGCCTCTGATGTGGAACACGGTCGAATGCTTTACTTAAGTCGATGAAGACTACATCAACTGGCAAACCAGCGTCAAGGCTTCTGCACCAATGTTCTCGGGCGGTCAGTAGATTGGAGATACATGAGCGGCCTTCCGTGAAGCCGTGTTGGGCATTCGAGCATTGTTGGGTCTCGCGCAAATACTGTTCTATCTTATCCTTTACAATCCGTTCCAGCAATTTGCCTACGACAGACGTAAGTGTAACAGGACGGTAATTTACAGGATCTGATAAACTCCCACCTTTGAACATCGGCTTTACTATACCCATTTCCAATCCTCTGGTAGACGTCCCGAATTGATTGAAATTTGGAATATAGCGGCTAAAGGTGAACTGATGATCCTTGATAAAGGTTTTAATATGGCAGGATGAATACCATCAGGACCTGGAGATGTCTGTACCTTTAGATGTTCGATGAGGATTCGCACCATGTCAGTCGTAATCTCAAAATTGGCCATTACTTCCGTCGACGATATTTGTTCGCAGGATATCGTAGGCTCTATTGCGTAAACTGATTGGTATTGCGATGCAAACACCTCAGCTTTCCCAGTGTCAGTCTCTATAGCCTCCCGTTCCAAATTTTTGATAGAAGGTACGGGGTTCGATGATTTGACCGGTCGCCGAATGTACGCGATTAATTGTTTAGGATTATATTTTGAAGAATATGCTAATTGAAGCTCGAATCGACTTCTTTTATCCTTCTTCGATTTTGAGCAAAGATTTCGTACAGCCCGATACTCTTCGTAATGGGCGTCCGATCGGCTCGTTCTGAATTTGATGCAAAGACGCTTTCTTTGCCGCAGGCAGGTACGAAGTTTTTTATCAAACCAAGGAGGGCCACGAGAGCCGGGACGATCTCTGGTTAATGGAGTAACATCCTCTAAGCGACGGATATTAATCAGAAACCATTTATAACAGTCATTAATAGTGGAATCAACGGGTAACGTCCAGTCAATTGAGGCTGCGTGTTCAACCAACAATTTCAAGTCCATGTTCCAGAAGTTTCTCCGTGGAAGCCGCGACGGCTGGGCCAGTTTACCCCGAGTCCATTTGAACCGAATAGCACAATGGTCGCTTGTATCGATGGGCTCTTCCACGGATAAGTCAACCACATCTGACTCTCTGGGTGACAAGACCAGATCAAGAGTAGACGGAGTCTGGCCATTTCCATAGCGAGTAGGAAAGAGAACGTGCTGCACGAGAATCAAATTTAGAAACTCCTGTTGGTACTCATCCCCATTTGTAACAAAGTCCAACCAGTTGATATCCGGAGCATACAGGCCACCGAGTATCATACAATCGTTTCTCGTCCCATGGCAGCGGATCTGGTCAAATAATGCCATGATACAAGCGCAAGGTGAACGGTAGATGACACCGATCATTGCTGATCCCTTACTGGACTTGATCTGACACCAAATACTTTCAGCAAAACCAGCATCATTTTGGAAACGATCAACAACCACCACGGATAAATGTTCTTTGACGTATATCGCCACCCCACCACCGTGTCGAAATCCGATTCGATCACTTCTGAGTAGGCGGTAATTTGGAATGAATAGCTCTGCATCAGTAATGTCGAGTGTCAGGAAGGTTTCCGTTATTCCAACGATATCTGGCTGTAGTGCCAAGACGTGATGGCTTACTTCATCAAATTCGTTCCTCAAATTCCGCGCGTCGAAACAGAGCACTTCGAAATAATTTAATGAAGAGCAGTTGGATGGTCGATCAGTATGAGCCTCCAGCGAACTTTGAATGGCCTCTTCACTACGCAAAAATCCACAATACAAAGGTGTTTCTCGCCCTCCGATAATCTTTTCTTAAGCTCCATCGTAGCCGTCTTCATCTTGATTCTATCGTCAGGCGACAAATCTTGTAATATTTCATACGGTTGACACTTCAGTCGATGAACGCGCTTTAGGATCTTTTGGGCCTGATCGTCGGAAGCCAATACGGTTTTCAGAACCCTGGGCTTTTGACACTCCAGATTTCTGCGTTCAAGTCGGAACGCTGATACAATTGTGATACCAGCCTTCCCTTGGTAAACCATTTTCCCGAAAACTGATTGAAGAAACTGGCTATCCTGTTCAATTCTTGCAGCAGATGTTTCTCCATCTGGTTCTGGCGCATTCACAATAATGAGGCAGCATTTGCGTGCATCCGGTGAACTGTTAGCTTTACTGCTCAGAAGTGAGATCTTACTCTCCTTCACCACATTTCTAGAAAACTGTTGTGGTAATCGGCATTCAAATGTGTCGTCTCTGTGCATCGCTAGGAACCGCGATGGCACCGTTGTCATTACACACACCTCTTAACCTATTTCTGCCGATAATAATTGTGCATCATAGAAAGCGTCCGGATGACACAGCTTTGCTCTTTTTCGGTGTGATACCGAGTGGAGGCGTTTTACTATCAGCTGGAACACTTGTGCCTTGTAAAACATCAACCAGCATGGAGCCGCTTATACGTAGATCTTTCTTATTTGGCAAGTAGGAGGACTGCAAGGCTTCCAGACGGGGGATGCGCGCTTCACAGATGAAATGAAGGTACGGCTCATGGTAGGTCCTCAACGCCTGTGGTGTCCTCCATTTTACAGCATCTGGTGTGAATCCAGCAGCTGCATATTGAAAATTGCATGGCTTTGGATGAGGAAATAACTTTCTTGGCGCACTTGAAGCACGGTGAAGAAGTCATTGTAACGTAGCCTGCAGTGAATCGTTAATAGAGCAGCAGATTGCGAAAACAATTTACCAGGTTTTACGAGGAATACTTTTCAGTAAATCCCCAGACACGTATATGGTTGCAAATGAAGTTTTTAATTGAATCAAAGAAGGAATCTGATTCGATATTCAGCCACAAGACTTGTATTGAAAGATACTTGGAACCTCAGAAATTCACTCCACGCGCGACCTTGATATTCATAGGTAATCAAAGTTGAGGTTTGTCCATTTTTATTGTCTATTAATCTTGTTAATAGAACCGTATTTAATTCGAATCATTGTTCTGAATTGTCGAACTAAGAATCGGGTGGTCTTAGCGTTAAACAGCGACTTTAGTCGTAACAGTTCTCAACTCGGATTGTTCTATTCGGAGAAACAGAAAATTGAATTGCTCAATTGGAAACGGTCAATTTGGATCGTCTGCCCATTTGAACAAGGATCAACTTGGATCTTCGTGCCGCCATTCTGTTCTGTTTCCTTCTCGTATTTGTCTCGAAGAAAATACTATTTGGTTCGTTGCAATCGAAGCAGTATTCAACTTGGTAGATCCACTGCTCAACGTCGTCCTCAGAATTGCGTAAATCTGCGCGGATTTGAAAATTGAAGCTCGAATCTTTTCGAAAATTTTGTTGAACAGCTGGTGACGTTCATTTATTTTGTGTTTTAAAATCATTATTGTACATCTATGAAGCCGGAACGTTTAGCAAGGTTAGTGCGTGGTTCGATTAGGCCCCTAAAAGATAGTCACAATGGTGCGGACGAATTTGATTCTCCATCTGTTGGTAGACATGGACTCGACTGCAACTGTGCACCTTCTAAAACGGAACTTGAATTGGAAAAGGATTCAGCGATCGTTCATGCTACAATCTCTAAATTGACGCATGACACCTGTCATAGACGAACTTCAGACATAGCTTTTACTGTGGCCCACTCAGATTTAGATGAGTTATTTGGAGAGGCCCGACGATTGATTGGCCAGTCAGAAGGCTTCGCGATTCGCGCTTCGTCAATGCATAAATGTCAAGTTGCACTCACTCTATTGGAGTGCCAGTCGGTTTTGAACGCAAGTACCACTTTGGAGTATATTGTGCATATTTTACCGACTGCGTTCCAGCAACAGTTGGTTGATTTGAAGGACGCTATATACTGCGAAGGATTAGACGTTACGTTCCAGCAACTCACAAAATTTGTGTTACGTCGAGCGCGTATTGATTGGATCAGATTTGGTCAGGTGTGCAGCGATGCATAAGTGATTCCATAGCAAGGCCTGTTAGCCTCGTTGATTGTCGAGAAATAGTTCCTTTTGATGTTAAGTTGAAGAATCTTGACGTTTGTGTTGTCGGTTGTTGTTGGGCGGCTGAGTTACTTGACACTGAATTAGCTCATTCGGATTTTGCGACTGAATTTCCCGACAATAATTCGGATCAGATGGAGAGCACGACTGGCTCACCTTACACCAAATCAGCCCAAATGAAAAGTAGGCCTGGTTCACATGACACTGAACCAGCCTTAATTGGGGCGACAGATGGTCAGCATGACAATCCGTATGATTGGCGTAAGCCGTTCGGTTGTATACCTGATGAATTATTTGCGTTTCGAAAACTGGATACAATAATATTTTGTAGATTAGACTTGTTTACATGGCGCGAAATATCATTGTTTGAGGATGCAATACACAAGGCTCGTTCGGGTAAGATGACATGCATGAGCTTATTGTAGGAGACAGTGGCAGAACCGGAGGACGTGGTGGGTCTTTGTCTAACAAACGTTTTCCCTATAAAAGACGTGGCGTGTGTGACTCGCCACTAAATAAAGTCACTTGCCTTATTCTATTGTCCTTTTGTTTGCTTTACGAATTGTAGGTTGCAGACACTTTAGCTGAGTTGATTACACATTTTGACTCCATGGAAGAATTTGGTGGGAGATGTAAGAGACATGCTAAGTTTCATGTGGCTTTGAAATTCTTCTTTTTCCTTTCTACTTCCGACTTTCATAAAATACTGATTTTTGTGACTTGAATTTGGTTTTGTTTAATATTTATTTATAATTGAGATGTTAAACCTTGCTTTTTGTAATTGACTTATTGGAAATCTTTTTTCCACATATTTGGTGATGCAATTGACGGACATTGTTGTTGAATTTGGTTGCCATTTTGGGCACTTGGATTTTGACACCAATTTGGGTGTCTAGTATTTGATAGACATTTTTGACGGTAATTTTATCCCTTTGCATTTATAATTTGGCAGTCTATCTTGTCAGCATTGGCTGAATTTATTGTCGTCATTTGGAACGTTTGAGCATTTTTAGTTCACATAATTTGTACAACCCGGTACAGTTGAGGTTTGTCCATTGTTATTGTCTATTAATCTTGTTAATAGAACCGTAGTGAACTCGAATCATTGTTTTGAATTGTCGAACTAAGAATCGGGTGGTCTACGCGTTAAACAGCGACTTTAGTCGTTGCAAGCGTGCATACCGATTTCAAAACTTTATGAGAATATGTATTGTTGTGTGAATTGTATGTGTTGTGTGTACAAATCAAGACAATTGAGCTAACTCCTGGTCTGTAACATCGAAAACTAAATCCGATAATACTATGTTGTCGACGTTGGCCTTCGTCGTTTATTGAATTTGTGGTATTTTGGTGACATAGTATGGTCTCCTCCGAATGATCATGTTTCGAAGTTTTACGTTTTTAACATCGAATCTGCCACCACAATACACAATCGGACTGCTGTATTTAACATGTTTCAGAGAGTATCAGCTCAGACCAGACAACATCTGGTGAAAGATATAACAAAGTTATACAATTCTGCGAAGCCTAATTTTCACTTGTTCTTGAAGGTCCTGGTGAGGTTGTATTTATACTTCGAGCGATCAAAGATGAGAGGCTCTCAAGATATATGATTAGAAGACCGCGGATTTTACATTTAAGCCTAATATTATAAGCTACAAGACGATTAACTTATTTCAATCGGTTGTGTGTACCATACATTTGACAAATTGTTTCACAAAAATATTGGTAGCGTGGACGATATCTCAAGCTTTTGTGGAAGTAGTTCATTACCACATGACAAATACACATGAATACATTCCACACTTTGCATTGCTATTATTTAGTGAACTAATACTAATATTTTATTAACAAGTGCTCATGAAATAAACTATATTGAAGTGAGAGTTCCGGAGTTACATGCTCAAGATTGTATATCACAGTCTCAGGATTTTAATTCACCGATGAAGATTACATCTCAAGCTAAAGTGAAACCCAGAAACTTCTATATAAGGAACACGTCATCATTGAATATCGAGAAGCGGAGAGAACTAAATACTTATCTTTGAGGAAAGCCACTGAGCACTCACGTTCGTTAAAACATTGAGAAACATGCCGGATTTCAAAATTTTCTATTTTTAAGGATGGTAGCTATGTGTGCATCATATTTTCGACACAGTATGCCCTCTGACAAATTTGTGACATCCTAAAAGCGGTAACATACTTTTTACTTATAAAGTTCTTATTTGATCAATACCCATATAACTTTCAAATGCCGGCTATCTTTAAAATGTGACTTTTTACCCCTATTTTGCTAAGCGCCCAATAAATACAAGAATTCGAAGTTCGATTGACTGATTGCGTTGTGTCGCCTAAGAGAAATTGAATTGTAAACTGTTTACGTCAAGCAGATAAATGCTATCATTCGTAAATTGAGAAATATAGTCAAGATGACGTATCCTGTGGAGTAAATATCTATCTACTGAAGCAAACTGAGATGCATGCGTATCCTGGTAGTATTGCCCATAACTGATGTTTGCAAAAAGAACGAAACGGATCGTGGGTTGTGTGTTATGAAAATGCCTGAAAATGCAGATTTTGATTGATTATCATTATTATTATTATTATCTGCTCCATCTTCTTCATCTAAGTGAGCGCTAATAGCCTTTTCAATACGAGGAATACAAAGAGAATATATTCATTTGTGTGTGGCAAGCTGTATTTATTAATATTCTTTTGTTATTGTGCAATGTACCATTACAATTCAACCACATCGACAATTGGATTGGCATAAATGATTGAAGACTTTGGTCGTGCCAAACTGATCAAAGAGTGGAATTAAAGTGCATTTTGTTGATCATTTTTGAACCGCTTCAAGGTACGCGGATCCTGATTGTACTCTACATACACGATGAGCGTAAACAACACGAAACTTGTCGTTTTAAGTACGTGTTGGAAATGCATGCAAATACTGATTTCAGAGAGACGAGACTTTATGGTTCTGTAATCGGTCAAAACAGCAAAATTGCGAGCTTCGTGTAACATTCAAAAATTGTGATCTACCGAAAATGTAGCCAACTTTTTGCCATCAACTTCACAGAAGCCTGTATTGAGTGGGCTGAAGATAACAATAAAATATATATTGAGGTTTGAAAACCGTCAATATTTTCTGCAGTACAGTCCCATCAGCTTCATGAACTTGGAGGAAAACTATGAACATCCTAGCTCACGTTGATCACTCCTCCTTTTACATTTTTCCGCGGATTACCGTCGTTTCATAGCATAGCACTTAACTTTGATGCGTTTTGACGTGAATATCATTAAAAATCTTGAAAATATAATAATTCTACACTAGCAGAGATTGTCACACCACAAATGACATCTCAAATGTAGCGAGCTTATGATTTCACTTCAATCTACAGTTTGATATAAAAATATATCACCATTTCGTTCACACTGGACAAATTCATGGTATTACATTCAAAAATGTTTGTCATCAGGAGATGCAAATGTACAATGCACAATACAGTGCAATGTCTTCTAGAAAATAATAAATGAAATTTAAATAATTGTTCAATCACACGAGCTCACACTCATGTAGACATGGTTTAAACCCATGACCATGAACGAAAAATCTCATTTTCATGCATTTCAAACACACCCCATCATCGTGGGGTGTGCGTGTGTGTTTCATCTTCAAATCTGAAGTACGAACAAATCATATGGAAACAAGTGGATTAGGGAATATTGCTGAAACCCAGACTGGTGTCCTAATAGATTTTATTTCTTCTTATTTATTTTCAAACTGAGGATGATTGACTTGTTAACCGAATCATTTCTATCAATACCAATAGCATGTAAACTATGTCTGAATACGCTTTTGCCATATGAGATTAAACATTCTGCATTCATCAATGAATTCAAGTACAGAAATCCGCAGCAGCGTTTCAACTAAACGTTTTAATGAACACATTGACTATGAATTTGCCTATTTGTGCAACGTTTTCTTTATTTACTGACGTGCACAAGATATTTACTTAAGTGCTCGTGTAAAACTTCATTGAAGGAATTCAGCATGTTCGAGAAGACTATTTTTCTTGGGCTGTCCGATTGTTAAATGTGAAGAGCTGTCCTGCGTATACTTAAATGTATCGTGAAGCTTTAAATCATACTCTTTAATGATTCCTAGATGTTCCGTGAAACACAGACGCATATTAAGCGCTAGATTTTATTCATATCAGACCAATCAGAGCAGTTCTTTCGACAACTGATTTTGATGTTCATCAAAATTCAAACCGTTCATTGAATTTATAGAACGGAGGAAATGGGTTAGATTGACACAAGCTAACGAATAAACTCCATCATATTTTCAAAATATGGAAAATGAACATCACGTCAACTAAATGGATGTACGAAAAATCACATACGCTCGTCAAGTGAATACGATTATAAACAAAGTTGAACTTGTATACCACTGTTTAATGTGGTTCTTACAAGGTTCACACGATGTTTATATACTGGATCAAAAATTGATTCCATGTTAAGTGCCTGACGCTCTTATAAAAGACCAATATATTGTGATGCGCATATCTTCTCTACGTAGATACCACAATTGGTTTCTGGCCGTTTGCACTCATCAGGTGGCGACATTGAGAATAAGATCAGTGAGCCTTGAAACAGTGGTGATGTGGGTAACAAAGTTTAAAGCAAACTACATTCAATTTGAAAAACAAAAATAAATCATGCTGTGTTGGAATGTCACTATTACGCAGGGTTCTTTCAACGAACCACTGTGTTCAAACAAAGAATCAGATAGTGATTCTTGGTCAATCACTCAAGTATAACTTTCTTTACCACTTATTTACTGTTTCAAGGTTTACTGAACCTAGTCTCACTATCTCCACCTGATGATGGCAAACAGCCAGAAACCGGTAGTGGTGTGTTAGTTCGAGGAATGTGAGCAACACATTACTTTGGTCATTCATAAGCGCCTCGTGTGCTTAACCAGTAATCATTTTGTGATTCTTTGTCTGAACATCGTGGTTCGTTGTACGAACCCTATGCAACAGTGGCATTAAAGTATAACTCTGTTTACCCCTTATCCACTGTTTCAAGGCTCACTGAACCTAATCCTACTGTCTCCACCTAATGACGACAAACAGATAGAAACCCATAGAGGCGTGTAGGTGCGTGGGGTGTGAGCAACACATTACTTTGGTCATAAACAAATAATATTTGTGATCAGCCCGCAGAGTATCGACTTTGATCTGTATTCAAAGTCTACATTGTGAGAAATTCTATTATTAGCTTTATTAAAAGTTTCTTTGCTGGACTATTTTTTCGAATAAATTTTAAAGTATTCACACTCGCAAAAATCCTCAAACATAGTTCATTGAGGTTGTTAAAAGTGAGCAATATTTTTCATCAGGATATCTTTAGGATGAAAATGGATTTAAAGTGATTCAAAGTGATTCAAAGTTGTAATGGTCTGAAAAGCATTTAGCTTAACAATAACCATAGGATGGAGTTATGAGTTATATACAATAAAAAAAGAATAAGAACAGGGAAACTCGTGTAGTGTAAATCGAATCAAAATTTGGGTTTTCTCTAAAGTATTTGTCCAAATTAGCTTTAAAAATATCCAGGTTGGCTGAGTGTGTAACAATGGAAGGTAGGGTGTTCCATGTGAAACTTACACGTACAGCATACCAATATCTTCGACAGTTCAGTCTTGAAGTCGCAATAAGCACTGTAAGTTCATGTTTCCGACAGGACGGGGTGGCGAGCGTGTGAAAAGTTTGGACAAGGGATGGTTAGGGACGTGCATAATGTTGTACATCAGTATGAGATCACCTCTTAGTCTACGACGGCGAAGGTCGAAAAGATTCAGAACTCAGATGATTCCTATTCTAGATCAATTTGATGATTTATGTGATTAATCATGAGTAATTCATTCAAAACAGCACATTCTCACGTGACTGACACGTTTAGTATCAGCGTTTTGTTTCATGGCTCACAAAATCTTTCTCTATAATATTCAAGACGTAAGAAACCGTATTTTGTTATTCCGATATATGTGAAATATACACCAGTCATTTGGTAATTTGCCAGTAGAAATTAGAACACAATCTCCTGCTGTGAATTTTAACCAAATTAAACCTCACGTGGCAATAAAGTGTGACCACCATCTGGTGGTGAAATAATTGTTATATTTTAATTCAAAGCGCACTCAAAACAATCGCAACAATGTGACTACGTCAACCAATCAATTTTGAGTTAAATAAGGTCACGCAACCGTCACTTTAATTTGTGGCATTCGACCACCTTTTGATGTTGGATGAGCTGACGAAAAATGCACAAGCGGAACCAACTGGACTTATCGATTACTTCAGTGCGGTTCACAATTCTCGGAACGGCTTCCGGTGGATAGTGGAAGCGAGCCGTAGTCAACTGTTGAAGGAATTGAAATATACACGGAAGAATATTCGTCCGGGTACGGCACCGGTGCGAAACTCTTATTCTCAGGTAAGTTTAAGAGAAATGTATTTTATGAGTGGAAACTGTTAGGACTTTATGCACTGCTGCGTGTATTGTTTACTATACAGATTACGTGATATCCAACCATTCTGTGAATAAACGAATTTACCAACGCTTGTGATTCTGTCTTACCCACGAGAGTGTCAGTAGTACATCAAGAATCAAGATTTTTTGGTGAAAAAAGCAATTGCTTTACATGTACCATTGGGTGACTGCTATAAAAATACAGAGGATGCAATCAAAATTCCAGTGAGGTGTTTCGTTTTTGTGAGTTCATATGGGGTCAATATACAGGGCCGTTAGTGGATTGCTCTTTGATATAAGCATCCAGTTCCAATTCGAAATCACGGATAGTAGGAACGTTCACAATATCATGTGATAGTGAATTTGAGAGAAAGGAAATACGCAGCAAGAAGAAATGACGTCTAAAATCGAGTCTTGAGTGCTGTATAGCGTGAAAACTTGAATGACTCCGTGTATTCTTAGGAGAACTGATTTCTATCAAATTACAGAGAGGTTGATTTCCCATCGGCCGTATTTGATATGTTAGGACCATGTCGCTCCTTACTCTTCTTTGTGTAAAGTAAGCTAATCCCAGCATGTCTATTTGCTGCATCACATCAACTAGCTTCGTCGCTCGGTGGAACATTTCATCAAGCAATTCAATGTCTTTACGCAGCCACGGTTCCCAAACTAGGATCATCTACTCTGTCGTCAGATGGGTGTAAGTATTTACAATGTAGGGAAGTATTTTAGGAAAGAATCACCTAGATGTTCTTCCCAACGTTCCCAAGATACCACTTGCCCTGATGAAGACTTTCTGGCAATGATTATTCGGTTTCATGCTATTTCAAGATACCGAGATCCTTCTCAGCGGTGGTCCAAGTCAAATTTTCATGACTAGTATTATATATGCTCGTATTGCCGGCTACGTTGTAACATTTTACATTTACGTATGTTGAACGTCATTTGATTTAGTTGAGACCAGTGATACTGGGCATCCAAATCCTCTTACAGCATCAAACAATCTTCAATAAATCGAATTTGCTTCCATGTTTTTGATGTCATCAGCAAAATGAACCAATTTGTATCGTACTATTTGCGCAATATCATATATCTATAACAAGAAAGAGATTGGCCCGAGCACTGAATCTTGAGGGACGTCTATGTTGACATTGATGGTTCTGATAGAATGGCCGATCGGTCAGATAATTCGTTATCTACCACCCACGCAAGACACGAACGGAAGCTGAATGCTTTCCATCTACGAAGCATCCGTCGTATCTTGAACATATCGTGGATGGACAGAGTGACTAACGCTGAAGTGCTTTCAAAAGCTGGTCTACAGAGCATGTTTACCCTATTACGTCCGCGCCGCCTGCGGTGGCTTGGTCATGTCTATAGAATGGAAAATGGTCGTATTCCGAAAGATCTACTCTACGGTGAGTTGCAATTAGGAAGTCGACCATTGGGCAGACCGCACTTGCGGTACAAAGATGTTTGCAAAAGAGATATGAAAGCTCTTGACATTGACCCCGCAAGCTGGGAAGAACTTGCACTTGACCGCTCACTTTAGAGGCATTGTGTAAAGCGTCGACTGCAAGCCGAGGAGGAGCAAATACAGCGCCTGGCTGCTGAACGCAGATCACGTCGCCGGCGTGCAACTGATGCAATACAACAGAGTTCTGACTACCGTTGCAAGCGCTGCGGGAGAGATTGTTCCTCCCGAATCGGACTGTTTAGTTATTCAAAAAGTTGCAAAACATGAAATTCATGCGATGTGATGTACATCCATGGTCGACATCGACCGACGGAGGCCAACAACACCATAATACGTTTCATGTTACCCGATATTACACTAGTTTTTCTGTAGCAGGCTGTGGTTGACCTTATCAAACGCCTTTGATGCATCAATACATCAGGCATGAATGGGGTATTTCAGGTCAAGAGACGTTGTTTAATCGTCCAGGTTGCGCTGCTGATAAAAATTCTTTAGTTTCAAGGTGACTCACGATACACTCAGTTAGGATGCGCTCCATAATTTTCGAGATGCTGGGGTGCAGCGTAACAGGTCTGTGAATTTTGTAAATTGGTGTTATCACACCAACATTCCGTGCTGACGGTACGAAACCGTCGTGAAGACTCCGGATGAAAACCTTTATTTATCGTTTTGTATTGTTGATCAAGTTCAAATATTACTGTGTCGCCACTTCTCTACATTACTCCAATTCGTGTATTAATTCATTACAAAATTATGGCATTTAGAAAATTTAGCTGATTCCGAGTATGTTGCTGCGTTTATATATTCATAAAATTTTCATTAAATATTCAACACCAATTCGAAAATATGATTTGAAAATCTGCTTTTTTCTGGTTTGTTTCTGGGAACTTCATTTTTGATAAAAACGGAAATGAGGAAGATGGAGCAAGCATTTATCTTTTCTTACTGGAGTGCACAGTCTGTACCTTAAAATTGAACTTTTAAGCCGCTGGATTTTAAAAATACATTTCAATAAACCTCCCACCTCGATAAGATCATCAGAGCAATAGACAGTTTGGTCAGTTGAAAAAATTACCGGAAGGCACACAGAAACATGAAACCTAACGCAAACCCTTCAAATCTGCAAGTCTACAGTGCTCTAAAAAGCGGCTTTTAAAAATTATTCACGGCTTATTAAATAAATATCAAAAAATTTCTCGACTGATTGGTGAAGAAACATTTTCAGTCAGATTTGTTCTAAGGATGTGGCTATTAAATTTTCGTCGAAATCTCAATATATTTTCTATATATATCCTGGTTTTTGTCCCAAAACCGTTCGAGTGCAAAGACTGCCCCAGTTATTGTTCAACTATTATTATTATTATTATTAATATCTATTACTGTGTATGATCAACATATAGGTATAAGACGTATTCCTGAATGCTTTACGGCGTAGGGATAGTTTTAGTTGGTTGAAGTGAAAGTCTTACTTGTTATCAGATATGCTTCATATTAGAAAATGCGTCGGAAAATTTAGTTATACTCGAGATTCTGTGCATGTGCTGGTGAATGAATGTGATAACGTTACTGCAACGAATGTTATCTGACCGAACATTACTTCTGTTCAATTGATAAACTGTCAGGCAGTCTAATTTGTGGATCTTCCGATATACTATGATCAAATTTATTGAAAGCGGTTTGCTCATGAATAGCGACAGAAACTTTCTTTTCTCAATAATATGGTGCCACCGAAGTACAAAAGTAATATATTACAAATGATGTTGGAATTTAATTTATCTCGTTTACCTCTGTGGCACATTGTGGAGCGTGTTATTTAATTTTGAAAAAGCACGTACTGCTTTTGTGTATTGAAAGTAGATGACTCTGACGGTGTGATCGTAGGTTTCAACATTGTGGTAAGGAAGATTTGTCCCAAAGCGATGTGAAATGCTTTGAAACGAAGTTATCGACTCTAGGCGTCCTATAATCCAATACCTGGTCTACTATCGTAGACCATAAATTCGAAGGACACAGACTCAATCACTTTACAAAACTGAGCACACTATACTAAACTTGTTACAATTCCCAACAATATTCTACTTAAAAACACCCTTTTGATCCGAATTATAATTTGATGTTCGTCCTGATGCTGCGCATAATGCAGGAGTAAATATAGACATGGATCGAAGTCAGACTGAGGATTTGGTTCTAAGGTCTTCACTTGTTGACTCCACTTGATCCAAAGTTAAACATTTACTGTGTTTCCTATCCAGCCGTTTATTATGCTACGATTCACATCCCGCTAATCAGTCTCAATTTATACAGGGTAAAGTAACGCCAATTGTTCAAGCACTATTTACGCTGATTTTATATATCAAAACATATGGCTGTCTTCTGTTAGCCAATCTCTTAACCACAACAAAGCCTGAAGCCTGTTTGTACTGCCCGTCACTTCATTCTAATTTGTTAGACGATGTCTTAGCAATGGGTTCTGACCAAACACTGACCACATTTGGCTAGTTTGACAAAACTTGACGGATTGCATCTTGTGCGAAAGCTGATTACAATATCTGTCTGCTGATGCTTTCGGACGAGTTGTCACTCAAACTGTGGTTATGCAATTTAAAGATAAAATTCTGTTATAGTCACGGTGGTTTTTGCCCTTGATTTGCGGCGGAGTGTGGCATTCTGTGCTTCATTCGAAATTGTCTGACTGATATTTTCTGTTTCGCATTTCCCGCCACTAAAATACCCCGATGATTCACCATTAGTAACTATCATTTTTTGTTTGAATAGAGAATAAATAAAATAATTAGGTTTAACATGGTCTTCTTAGCCAGCTTTCGTGAACCTCACAAATGAATTTAATTTTACCCTGTTTACTCTCAAAATCAAATTGGTTTGATTGTGCATCTATGCATGAAAGTCAAGTCAACCGCAAATAGTATCACCGTGTGAGAAATAATTTGACAGCTGAGAAATTGAACCTTGAGAAATTAAATTTTCATGATGTTGTGTCTCTTTTCTCCGTACTTAATCTCCACGACCGTTTCCGGTCTACTGATCCCCTTATCGATTGAGACCGCGATCATTCCATTCGTGATTTCATCTTCATTTCAAAACAGGTTTTACTCAAAAGAAGGCTACCCGATTCCAGAAATCAATCTTTTGTTGGATCTGTGTCAGTTTTAAGGTCCAAGCAACCGATTACCTCAGAAAAGGGAAGACCTAGCGCAAACAACACCACTTCATGGGAGTCTCTAGCTACTCCAAGTACTGTAGTCAAATTAGAAGAAAACAAGCAGACGAATGCTCGAAACAATGAGATTTCTTATCTTCATGAGCTTGTCGAGCGACAAGTAAGTAAACCGATCGATCAATTTTGAGTAAAGTGATGTGTTGCTCACATCCCCCGAAATTACAATCCACTACCGGTTTCTGGCTGTTTGCCGTCATGAGGTGGAGACAGTAAGATTAGGTTCAGTGAGCCTTGAGTATGTTTTTTTATTTGTAAAAATTTGCCGGACATTTAGTTTAATTTAGTCAGCTGGTTATTTGGTTTATTCAGGACATATTTAAAAGCAACTGTGCAATAAACCGCGCATAATTTGAAGCTTAAACCGTTTATGCTCTAAGTCAGTGATACAGTATACTTAGATATATAGATATATATTAATGAGAAGTTTCAGCAACAGATTATTTATCAATCTTTTCGCATTACTCGTCAATTCCAAATCAACATACATGGAAGTCAACTGTTTGACTTTAAAGCTACTGATTATAAGGTTTATTATAACAAAGCACGTCGTACTAACACAAAATCACATAGTGATTCCTGGTCAAGCTCTCAAGGCGCTCACGAATGACCAATGTATGAAAGCAACATTTCGTGAACTTGGTTTGAGAAAACACTCGTGCATCAGAACAAACAGCAAAGTAACTTCATCTCTAATTGCAACTTCTGTAACCGCAAACTCTGGAATATTTTCGTATATTTATAAAAGGAAGTATGGAAAAATAGAATTTGTATTCCTCGCCAGGCAATCGTCAAATGATCAAGACAATCGTTTTCCGATCGAAAGCTGAAAACCGCGTGGGTTTTAAATAACAATAAACATGGCTAAATTATTTAAATTCGAGCTCATTCGATAAATAAATTTGATCATAACTTTGTTCATATACAACAACTGTTTGCCGTCATCAGGTGGATACAGTAGGTTCAGGTTGAGTGAGCCTTGAAATATTGGTATAGTGGTAAATAAAAGGTATACTTGTGTGCCACCGTTAAATGACAGAAAACAGCCAGAAACCGGTAGTAGTGTGTAATAGATATTGATGTGAGCACCAAAGTATATTTGTCGTTTATAAGCGCTTTGGGTGATTGACCAAGATTCACTTTGTGATTCTTTATTTAAACATCGGGGTTCTCTGTAAGAACCCTATTTAACAGCGGCATACACATTTACATTTTTTTTATGAAATTCATATTTAAAATATTTGGTTATAAGTAAAATAAGCGTTTAAGTAGATAACTAAGTATAGAAAAGTGAATACATTTTGTTAGGATATACAAAGCTTTCATACTAACCTCAAAATCTCTTTTTAAAATCGTTGTTCAATAAAACCTGACACAAAGAAACAGATTTATTGTGATGTAATATGTTCGATATGTGATTTATAAGCTACTCTATAAGAGTAGACACTCACAATCTGTCTATGAAGTAATTTATATTCGATAAAGTTCTCATATATCAGTTGTATTATTAAAACATGTTTTCCACCTTAAAGTCCGAGGAAATTTCAGCGGAAAGGCGTCAAAACACAGAGCTCAAGGTTGCGCTCGAAGCATCAGAATCTGCACGGTTCGTACTCGAAGAAAAGTTGAACGCGACAGCGTCCGATCACGATGGACAAGTGTTATTCTATCAGAAGCGGATTGAAGATCTTGAAACGGTACACCACAGTGCGCATAAAATTTCGAGTTTAGATTTATTGTATTCGTAGATCGTATTCGTAACTTCATTTGAAAATCATTGCGAAAACAATAGATAGATGTATAATGAAAGTAATTAAAGACAATGTCAACATATAAAAATATTTCGTGGATATAATTAGTGATATATCTTTCAACCACGAATAATATATACTCAGCATGTGAAATACAGCAAATCTTTTTCACAATTTCTGTGACTGATTTTTAACGGACACATAAGTATTTATAAGCCACATTTTTATTGGTTGTTCACCGAGCAGGTGTAGTAGGTTGCCCACGTTTGTCACAAAATTAGATGAGATCATCAATGAAAATTATTTTGAAGTCATACGGCCTTGACGTTCCTACATTTATGCCACATTATCGCGCGTGTCTTTGCTGTTAGCCAAACGACCTTTGCGATTTCCACTCCGAGCGTAGAATAAATGACATCTCATTATCTAAAAGCATTGTCCAATTGCGTGCGTTCGTTCAGAGGTTGCGTCGTTAATGACGTACCTCGAAAAAACCTGAGGTGTTCTGTGTTCTACAGGTAGCGATAATTAAACGCAGATTCCAATTATATTAATACTTGATACTTGTGGTCATGTCTTCTCACGGCCAATTTAGAATAGTGTAGTCGCTGGCCCGTCGATTCCGAAATGTTTCAGTGTTATTACCACGATTTCTGGAATGTTCTTGAAGTGCGGTAGGATAAAGAATGCCTAAACCGCGAAACTTAGAATCTGAAGAAAAATACACTGTTCGAACGAAGTGTACAACGACTACAAATTCTTGAGCTTAACTATAGCACCCTGCAACTCGTAAGAGGTATCGGTGTTAGTATGCTATTCATCATCTCTCAGCAGTACTCGACAAATACTGAGAAAATTAGGACAAACATCTGTTCAAAGAATTTATGAGGAATGTTCATCCCAAGATTTACATCAACCGACTCAAAGGAGTTTTGTCCTTGCCTAACACATGCTCAGTGCGATGAAGAGTTAGCCATCCTTACATTGTACACATTTTGGAAATCCTGGCAATAACTTTGAGACCTTTCAGAATTGATTGTTACGAGACTGCACGAGCATATATTAGTTGTATGAAGCCACGACCACGATTCGCTTGTACCAACAAAAGCTGATCGCGCAGGACAGGAATTCAATTGAAATCAACATTCAATACCTGCTACCGTTAGAACACATGATACACCGGACATTCTTGAGGCATAGCGTTCAACAACGCAAAATCTTAACAAACGGATACAATAGGAAATCGAGGATGGGGCCAATTTATGGCGGTAACAAAGATCGCAACGACAATATATGACACACAGCATAGACACACATGATAATTGTGTAAAAGATGCGTGAAACTTTAAACCTCAATTGCATCAACAGAATACACGCTGACCAAACTTCCGCAACCTACTACTCAAGCTCGGTGATTACCAAATGGTGACATCTAATACAAGAGATACCATTATTTTCTGACATTTATTAGCGTATTACAACCACCAACAAATTTACATGAGGCGCAATCGCAAACTTCATATAATTTTCGCTTCCATCACAATAATCAAATTAACAAAATGTCTCGAAGAAGTGTGAGCAAATAACCTTGAAGTTGAATGCGAAGGTCAAGCAAATATTTCCGCTGTATCGAATCACCAATTGCGAGCAATATGATGAGGAACATAGTGTCTGTATTTTGGGATAAGAACGAGCTGCGGAACCACGAGCATGCATCGTTAAATCAACCGGAACTATTATTACATATTTCTCCATATCAACGTTTTGGCTTAGATCATTCAGTTGAATTGATACATGAATACGTTCATCCTTATTTCGCTGGATAACAAATTATTGGATTTATCATAAAAGGAAAAGTTTTATATTCTCTCAACATTAATCTTACCAGTTGCTGTATCATGAATCGTCTGAATAGCGGAACAATCGTTCAGAGAATTTATATTATTTCGAAACGTAGTGCTCTGCCGCGATAATTATTGCATGTTTTGTTTGTTTGAAGGAATTAGCTGAGGTGATGACCAATGGATCGGAATTGAGAAGATTAAATTCAGAACTCAACGAATCGATCATCAGCTTAACGAACCAGACCAGCCAACTGAATGCCCGTTTAGAAGAAGGCAAACGGGAGCTACGAGGATAATAAACTGCGCATCTCTCAGGTGAGACGTCAAATTGAAAGATGTTGATCTTAATCTTTAGTGTTTAGTATCACACAGGTGTTCAATCGAACGTTTAGCATTTTATTTCCACAGACCATTAAGCGCGTCTATAAGTTGATATGGTTGAAAAGATTCGCGAATGCAGAATTGCAATATAAAGCTTGTTTAGAGAAAGATTGATTCAGTGTGTTAGCTGGACCGATTTCTCCCAACGCATCGATGCTTTGCAACCTGGCATTGTCTTTGAATGTTGGTTCTCGTCTAACCCAACCACTTGTTTTAAAAGTTCTCTCAAACAGTAGACTGTCTTATGCGATTATAGAACACGATAATTCATTGCAGAATAATATTTTGAAATGTAATGAGATAGATCAGACCACGTGTTTGCTCTGCGCGTATCATTCACATAAGTGTTTTCGGTCTTGTGGAAAGTACTCAAACCAAATTAGAGTCTTTTTAAATATGTAGGATTTGTCTAGACTCTGATGGGTTTGGTGGGATTTTGATTTTCTTAATTACTAACAAGACCAAAAATAAGTTTCCAATGATTTAAACAACTAGCCATTTTTGAATTATATTTTAGTACACCAAATGCTAGGCTATTTTTCATAATAAATTAAAAGTTACGTGTTTCAAGCAGCAACCAGCAAAAATATCTGAACATAACAAATTCTGTAAATAGTATCTTGAGATTAATTTTGGTATCTGTAGTATGAATCAAAGGGGAAGCTCACATCAGTGAGTAAGCATAGGATCTTGATACCACTTTTATTGTACGTATTTCGTAGGTTTTGTAAACAAACGCATTTGATTTTGAAGAGTGGTCTTTGTTTAAATCCCTTTTAAATATTAACTGATGGTAAATTTCTGATCGCTCATTTTTAGGAGCAACGAAACAATATTCAAGTCGAATTTGATGAGCAGAAAAAACAGTGGTCAGTCAAAGAGTCTCAGTTGTTACAAGAACTTGAAGCTCAGAAGATTTGTTCCACTCGAATTCAGACTGAAGCTGATCGGCTGAACGAGGAATTGGAAAAGCTGCGATTGTTGAATGAAGAACTAACGTGAGTTTTTCAATGCTGCTGACCGCACTTAATCTTGAAATGCAAATATAATAGAACATTATTATGAATTTTATCATATTGATTCCGCACCTCGTGCATTGCGCTTCAACCGAATGCTTCCCTGACGCAATTTCGGCGTTTTTGGTAAAGTATTACGGTGCTCAGGAGGGAATTTAAACATATATTATCAAGATTCTGACCAACACTAGAGACATGTGACAGGATCGCCTTTCGTAACGATGATGTTAACTAAAAAATATTGAAATACGCTTGAAAACGATCGGTGATTCATATTCATGAAAGACAATTTCATGGTGAATTGGTTGAAGACTTGTTGTATCAATTTCCCGTTCGAAT